>BOSO01002046.1:47758-58591 GCA_018403395.1 Gorsachius goisagi
GGGCAGGTTTAGGTTCACATTGGGAAAAATTCCTTCCCCACAAGGGCTGTCAAGTACTGGAAGGGGCTGCCCAGGGAAGGGGTTGAGTCCCCATCCCTGGGGGTATTTAACAGCCTGGCAGCCAAGGTGCTTAGGGCCAGGGTTTAGTGGTGGGATGGCAGGGTTAGGGGAACGGTTGGGCTTGGTGATCTTAAAGGGCTTTTCCAACGCAAATGCTTCTGTGATTCTGTATCTTCTGGCAGCAAGAAGCAAGAAAAAAGCTGGAGAGCATACAGTAGTACACCAAGCATGAAGTAAATGTTCTGTATTAAAGCTGTGGCCAAGTGTGCTAAGGGCAGACAAGAATTGCTGTTCTAGGGCAAGGAAGCTCCTTGTTTTGACTTTTGCTTCATCTGGTAAAGCCTCTGCCTTAGCACTGTGGCCTCTGGATCTGGGGAGAAGGTCTGCTGACCTTCGGATGATAGGTGGGAGCTGCTTGGAAGGTGATGTCAAACTTGTTTGTGGGCACAGGTAGCAAGCAGCAAATGCCTGCTTCCGCTCTCTTGTAACGGGGTGGGAATGTCTTTGCCGTTAGGCAGAGTAAGAAAACTCTGACAGACCGCTGAAGAGGAAAATGAACAAAATTGGCAGGGGCAGGAGAAGAGAATCCATCTCTGGAGTGGATCTCAACATCTTTTGAGGAGAGCTCACTGGTTGTTTCTTTTTTTTTTTTTTTAACCGTTTCCTTCTGGGGTTTTTTTTTTGTTTGGTTTTTTTTTTTTGGTGCTTCCTGACAGTAGGATGGCTCTGGAGGCTGAGCAGCTGTGTGATGTGTTCATCCCTAGTGTGCTTGCTCAGGCTACAGTGCTGCAGTGACCAAAGCCAACTGCCTGCATCGCTGCTTGCTGCAGCCCTGCATGGTCCTGGCCCCAGGAGCCTTCCCCTCGCTTGCTTCAGACTAAGTCGTGAGGCAGTGCGCTTACACAGCACAAAACCGTGCAATGTTTTCTGCCAGGTTACTGTTCTGAAACAGCACGTAGAACAGTCCAGTGAGCACTGGAGCTGGTGCAAGGCTACAGGTGAGAGCGTGGCAGGCATCACTTAGGCTGGCCACCACCGAGCCAAAAATCAATTAAGAGGTAATTTGTCCTTAGAGTGCAGGACAGTCAATTTACAAAGTCACATCTCTTATCAGGTAGTCTCAATTGAGAGGCCAAGAAGTGTAGGATCTGATTGAGAAGTGCCTGTCTCAGGTACTCATAGTCCTGTCAAGGTATGTGCTGATGCCCTTGCCTTAAACAGGGGCCAGCATAAAAGCAGAAATTGGATTTATCTTTCATAAAACATTACTTCTAGAACTGAAGCATGCTGGCTGCGAGGCTTGGGTATGCTGCAGGCTCTTGTCCGTGTGGCACTGACACCGCTTCAAGTAACCTGTCCATAGAGCTAGTAATGTGCTGGGATGTTTGTTTATTTTCCTCAAATGTGAACCATAATGTACCCGCTCGGGGCCCAAAAGTCACTGTATGAGCGGGTCTGATGTGTTACATGTCTGTAGGTATGTGTTCTATATCTTGTGCCCCAAACATCTGTAGATAGTGGAGCATTCAGAAGTTAATGCTGTTTCATATGTCTGTTAAATTTGGTCGCTAATCCTTTTCAGCCTCAGGTTCATAGGAAATGCCTTTTGCTACAACAGTGAACAAACATCCATCTTTAGCCCTTCCAAGTTGGTCTCTTCTATCAGAAAGGGGCTCTCAGTTGAGCACTGGAGGATCCTGTGCATCAGAAAGGTAGTGAGAAACCAAGACAGTAAAGGCAGTACCTGATGGCAGCAGCTGCAGCAGGAGAGGTGTTTTGTCAGATATGTTGGAATATGTTTGCAGTAAATGGTTTGGATCCAGCTGGGAAGCGTTAGGCAGGTTCCGCTGTGCTGTGGCACCATAGCACTAAAAAGCCTGCTAAAGCAGTGAGGTTAATTTAGTCTGTGCCAAGCTCCCTACTGCTTAAACTTGGGTTAAATATGTTCATATCCCGGTGCAGGATTGCCAGTTGCTTTGCCTGATGAGGAAGCCCGCAGTGACGCCCCATTCAGCAACAGCTCTGGCTTGGCAGCTGATTTCAGATCGTTAGAACAGGCAGGCTACTGCCACAAAAAGGCCTGTGATCTTTACTGTTTTAACAGGATAAATCACTGTGAATAATGAGTTCTGATTTTCTCAGGACCTCTGGTAACTATCATGTGTCTCTGCGTGAGAGACCTTCTCCCTCCTTGAGGGACAGTACAGGGAGCAACTGTTGACTCTTCAGTGCACGTTCTCTCTCATACTGAGGCTTTAATTCAAAGCCCTCTTTCTTCTAACCTTGGGTGTAACATTCTCCTTGTCCAGCTGGGTTCGAAGCTCTCAGTAGCAAGCAAACACCCTGCTGAGATGGCTGGTGATGAAGGTTGTTTACCTTGTGTCCAACCTGCTAGAGTGTCCTGGCATTCAGCTTAAGCCAGGAATAAATTAAAGGAGCCTCTGGCATTTTGTCTAATTGCCTTGGCTTCGTGATTAAAGGGCTGTGGGTTTCTTTGGGGTTGGGGTTTTTTCTTCACATGCCCAGCAAGTAATGAAATTGGCCAGTGAGACAGGTAGGCTTGGAGTTGTTTCTGTACCAGAATTTACGTAATCTGGTTGCATTACAGCCCAGCTGTTGCTTGTCAAGCCTGCAGAATGATTATGTCACACCTATGCCCTGAGGGGTTTTAGTGCCCCATATCCTGCAGGCAAAGCTCACGCTGAAATTGCAGAGTTTATCAATCATCCTGCTTTAGGTCTCTTACGGCAGCTTCTGAGTGATCCCTGATAATATTTGCGAAGGCTTTGGTGAACTTTAGAAAAACTACAACCACTCTAGACAGACACCATGTTTGCATCCTGTTGCAGTGCTAATTACAGGCGACTGTTTCCTGTGTTAAGCTGTAACACCTTCCTCATTCAGTTCAACTGCCTTCATGCCCTCCATGAACTCCTCCGAAGTCGAATGCTCCAGATTTTTCTCCTCCTGCCTACACGGCTCTCTGAATTTGGGCCTCTTGCCTGACCTCCCAGTCAACCCTGTTGGCACAGGTTGTTGCTTAGCTGCTCACCTGCTGGAAAAACTTGAATTTTAACAGCCCACCAGATGGTGGCTGAGAGCAGAGCGTGCTTTGGCATAGTCTTGATGTAAGCTTAGGTGAAATGCTGAGCCTTAGGAGAAGCCCTGCAGGGAGTACATATACCGTGTAATCCCAGTGCTGCGCCTCTTTAAGCTTTTCTTTGTATAGGCTTTTGGTAAATCGCCATTGTTGATCAGAACTCAAATAGAATTACTCAAGGTCTAGAAACAGAGGTTATTTCTGATGCTTTCTGCTCCTGTTCCCTTTCTGTAGGGCGGTTGTGCCAGTCCAACTTCCCGTGTGCTGGAGCTGCAGCATGCCCTGCTGTGGAGTCAGACGTACTCTACAACGGGTACCCAGCGGAAGTGGGGGTTAGAGATAGGCTCTCACTGTGGAAACCATTGGTGCTGCTGATACCTCTCCGCCTTGGGCTCACAGAGATCAATGAAGCCTATATTGAAACACTAAAGGTAGGGGACCTGGAGCTGAATTCTTGGTGTTCTGATGCTTTAAGGACCCTGTTTTGAATTAAGTAATTTCTGGAATTTGTTTGGGGGAGGGGTGCAAAAATACTCAGAAATAATTGTCCTGTTTTCAAAATTAAAACATGTTTAGAGACAATCCTTGTCAGAGGTCAGGACACTGCTTCCTGCAGGCTTTAGTCAGGAAAATGGGGAGGGGCTTTTGGGGGGTTGTGGAGTTTGGGGGGTTTTTTGAGGCTCTTACTTCACCACTTAACCTCAGTGCCTCTTTGTGTTTAGCTGGTACCAACCTGCTGAAGCATTTGTTCAGCACAACTTACTGTGGCAACCTGAGCGTTAACAAACGTGGTGTTGCAAATGCCCTGTGGCTCTGATGCTGGCGCCTGTGCTGCAGGCTGGGGCTAGAATTTGGCTGGTGGTTGCGGTGTGGAGCATCAGGAGGCTGCAGAATTTAGGGTGTGCAGAGTACACGTGCAGGACAGGGCGTGCATTGTCTTGCTGTACTAACGCTGATGAGCTCTCAGCTGCATGGATAAGAGCTCCAAAATCACACAGTCACTTGGCCCTAACTCAGTAGATGTTGCCTGGATACTGCAGCTGGATAAGGAACTTAAACTGTTTCCCGAATGATCATTTCCTCCTGAGAGCACTGTTGCAGTCTGATGACAGCTCCAGGGTATCTTGCCACTGACTACAGCAGAGCCAGGACTCGCCCAGAGCGGGTCCCGGAGTAGTGCTGCTGCTTCCGTTGATCCACCTCTGTGTTCTTGTCAACAATTACAGCTGGTTTCGAGCTGCTTTTGTGTTCCTTGAAGGCCCTGTGCTGCAGCCTTCAGCCTTCCTGGCGGAGCTTCTCTCCAGAAATGGCTGTTTCTGCTGATTTTTTTCAGTGTCCCCGTCTTTCTTTCCCACTGCATTGTTGGATGTTTGCCTTTGTTGCCACCTGCTGTCTCACTGTCTGTCAGCTCTGTGTTTTCTGTATTGCTTTTCCAGCATTGCTTCATGATGCCCCAGTCCCTGGGAGTGATCGGAGGGAAACCAAACAGTGCTCACTACTTCATTGGCTATGTAGGTGAGTGCCCAGGGTACTGCAAAGACTTTCCAAGCATCTCCCCCCAGCTAAAAAATGCTTGTGGAGTGGTACAGCTTTCCTGCTTGGTATGTGGTGCATGCTGCAGGGGGGTTCTTCCCTGCTGGAAGCGTGGAAGGCTGCTGTGGACTAAACCTCTTTGTGAGGACCCGAGTGATGTAGCTTTGAACAGCAGCCGTAGTATGGGCCGTAAAATTCCACTGTGTGACGCTAAATTCCATCTGGAAAGAGGTGTACATAGAGACTTCTTGTACCTTCAGAGCTGACCTCTGATTTAACTGTCCTTTAGTTAGGCTTGATTTAACTGTCCCCTTCCTGAAACCCTGCAAACTGCGGTCCTTTTACTCTCTTCCTTCCCCCTGATTTTCTCTCTCTGCCCAAGACCTCAATCTGGTTGTGCTTTGGATTTCTGGGGCCGACTTGAGCTTACACAGGACCCTGGAAGGCGTGTGCAGGGACAGTATCCAAGTAGTGCCTTGAGCCCAGGGTGTTGCTGTGGAGTGGGCACCGTGGTTCTGCTGGCTCTTGGCCTGCATGAGAAGCACTTGGGAAAGCGGCTGAAAGCCAGTTGCCTCTCTGGAGCATGGGTTGCTCTGTGGGCTTTCGAGAGCTGGCCCTGTCATCACTCCTCTTTGTATCTCGCCGTTTGCTTCTCAGAAGAGCAGCTTCTGCCATGGTTCTTTCTCTCCATGTCTTCTTGCCTCTCTGTCCAGGTGAGGAACTCATTTACTTGGATCCCCACACTACGCAGCCTGCAGTGGAGCCCAATGACAGCAGCTGTCTCCCCGATGAAAGCTTCCACTGCCAGCACCCTCCCTGCAGAATGAGCATTGCTGAGCTCGACCCCTCCATTGCGGTGGTGCGTCCCTGCTGCTTGTTTCCAATCACCCGAAGGAGCTGTGTTGCGGTCCCTCTGTTTCATGGCTGTCCCTTTCCCCAGGGAATGGGAAAAGGCAGTGGTGATAGGTTGGGTACTTGATGGGCGTGCTGCGTTCTGTGCAAGTGCTGCTGTGGGTTTCAGTAATGTCGGTAAAGCAGCTCCTTGTGGTGCAGGTGGTTTGGTACAGGGAAGTCCCCCTTACTTGGCAATCAAGTGCCATTTGTCATGGGCAGTATCATTCTCTCAGGTTTAGTTTGGGCTTTGATTCCTTCCTTTGATGGGCAGATCTGAATCCATTCCCAAATCGATACTATGATTTGTTCTCTTGAACCTGAGGTGCCTGCCCTTTGTTTCCATTTGGGTTGTTTTCTGCCCAGTTTTCCTTCTGCAGCAAAGCAGACCATTACAGCAGCGCTTCCAGCACTCGGATAGTCCAGTCACATCAAGCGTAGGGGGAGCACTCAGTTTAACAGGCAGCGTAAGCCACAGTTTAAAAGCGAGGCACTTAGCTGGTGCAGCTGCTCGCAGCCCTGGTCACATTGGCTTTAATAAAAGGCCTTAAGTTTGAAATGATCAATATACAATATATAAAGATAGATTTTCTTTTTCCCCCCCCCCCCCAGGGCTTTTTCTGCAACACGGAGGAAGACTTTAATGATTGGTGCCAGCAAATCAAAAAGGTTTGTGTTTATATCACCGGGAAGTGAATGTAGGGTATTGTCTTGTTTCCAACCCGCTGCACAGAGAGCGTGTTCTCTGCAGCATCATCCCATATTAAAGCATATGAAAATAGTTTATTAAACCACCAGAAAGAACATAGCTCTGAAACTCTGCTGCTGACATGAGTCAAAGATTTGAGAAACGTTTTTTCAGCTGCAGTGAAGTCCCAACAGGTCATCATTACACCGTAAAGATCCAGAGCACCGTGAGTATGGAGCTGTTGGTTCTCACGGCTCTACCCTTGCCCCACAGCTGTCCCTGGTGAGAGGAGCACTGCCAATGTTCGAACTGGTTGAACGCCAGCCATCGCATTTTTCCAACCCCGACGTCCTGAATCTCACACCAGGTAAGGCCATGCAGGAAGGTAGAGCTGAGGGGGAGCTGATCCCTTTGGTTTTCTGGAAATGGTGTGGAATCCTGTTCTGCCTGGAGGTTGATCTGGAGCTCTTAGGTCCATTGATCGAGTTCTTTGGCTTTCAACTAGTGGTTCACAGACCCCAGAGCGTCTCAGGACGATTTTTAGAATGAGTCTGTGAATACTGAGGATGACTGACAGGGGGGAAAAAAAAAAAAGTTCATAGGCAATGGCAGCAATGTGAATCTCTGATTTGTAAAGGTATGCTTGGAGGAATCGAGAGAGGGTCCATTGAAAGGCTGAAAACTGAGTTTCTAAGTAATGGAAATGGTCCAAGACAGGGTTGGTCACACTTAATTCCAGTGTAAGGCACCCCTTCCCTGTTCGTGTGCCACCACCAGTGCAAAAAGGAGCAAGTGCTGGGCAGTATCTTGGCTGTCAGGCTCTGCTTATCATGTTAATAACATGCACAAACGTTGCAGGGGATAAAGAGCTGCTGACAGCTTCTGCCGAGAGCAGTGAGTATGTGTGGACAAACTTACCCTGTCACCAGGCATTGGACTGTGTCCTGTCACTTGCATCCTGCACCCTGTGCTCCCTCGCTCTCTCTCCTTAGCATGAACTTTTGAAGCCTTACTTATCTCACTGTCCTCTGTAAGAATGCTTCATTCCCTCAAACTGTCAATCGCTCCTTGCCTGTATTAAATTGTCCCTAATTGCTGCCTTCCTTACTCTTAAAAATGTTTTTGGAGTGGGCTACTTTTCTTTCTCCTCCTTCCCTAGCCTGTAGAGCCTCTCCCATGCGCTGCGGCCATTCTGTTTCTCTTGCAGTCCTACCCCGCACTAGAGGGATTAATCATGCTCTGGTGAACGTCCAGCCCCACCCCCGGCTGGGTTCTCTGCTGTGTTACTGAGGCGAAGGGGGCTGCTCCTCTGAGGAGCACCTCTGGAACTGGTGCAGCCGGCACTCATGGGCACCGCGGTTTGATCAAGAACAGCAACATTAGGCATTCGTACATGCTACTGGGGGACGAAAGCGTGTCACAGAACATTCGGGGGGGTGGGTCTGCAGCCTTGCACTTCTCCTCTGTCCCCAGCCACCAGTTACTGCAGTTCAGCTTTTGCCTGGCTGTTCTGCTGAGGCCGGTGCATGCTTCAAAGCCAGAGTTAACGTAGGTTTCTCCTTTACGTCCCCAGTTGGCCCATCCATTCTCACCTGAATTTCCCCTATGGTAAAGATGCTTCCCCATTAGGTATGTGCTTCCTCCTCACCATAGAGTTGGAAGGATGGACAGGAGGGATCGAGTACATCACCCTTTGTCACAAAATGGACTGTGCTAATTGTTTTTGGGAGAGTGCACAGTGTGTAATTACATTCCCCAGCAGCTGGATCAAAGGCAGCTGTAGCAGAAAACAGGTCTCTAATACACGGGGGAAAAAACCCTTCCCGTATCACTTAATTGGGCCAGAAATCTTCATGGGTGTTAGTCCAAACCTGGGCCAGTTCTCCTGTTTTGAGCATCCTGAGGCAGAACTGTCTTCTGCTAACAGGGAGCTGCTGCATGGAAAGGTTGTACGAAATGGGTGCAGCACAGCGTTGCGCTGCAGCTGTGTCAGGATCTGTGAATTGCAGCCCACCTTCTGTGCACCGTATAATTCTCTCTAGCGCATTTTGCCTTTGATAGATGCCATTTCTCATCCCTCCTCAACACCTGCGCTCAGGTGTATGGTGGAGTCTCTCGGAGCTTGCAGGCCCTTGACCCTCGCACTCTGCTGCCCTCCAGCCCCTGGTCCTGCTGGTGCTGAGCAGCCAGTGCACCCCACGGAGGTAGTGCTTTCTTTTTCTTTTGCAGACTCCTCTGATGCTGACAGATTGGAAAGGTTCTTTGACTCGGAAGATGAAGACTTTGAAATCCTGTCCCTTTGAAAACAAATAGGAAACTGACTCTGCAAATTTGTGTTATGTGTGGGGAGAAGGGGGGGGAGGGAAGCTCCTTCGAGAGCCTGGGGCTACCGGTTTTCATAGGCGCTTGCTGCCATCCCCGCCTCTTGTCCATCCTGGCGTTCTGTGCAGCCTCTGAGCGGAGCGTGCATTGTCTGCGTTGGGATGAAGAACCAAGTGGGTGTTGCGGCCTTACCGGCTGGAGTCAGAGTTTCTCAGCAGAAAACAGTTGCTGGAAGTGGATGCGGTGGTGCTGTAGGAGTTCAAAGCCTATCGATACATCAGCAGGGCAGCTGGCCTTCCGGGGGAGGCACAGAAATTGTTAGAGCGCTAAATCCTTACCTGGGGACTCCCCTCTGAAGCTTAAATTAAATACATAACCCATCATTTAGCAGGTGAAATGTACAGTTAATTCCTTTAGCTGCTTCTCACTGGCCAATCTGGACTGCAGCTCACAAGGCAAATGAACAGTGGACACGTCCCAACCAGGCAGCTGCGAAGCCCCTGGCGTCCCGGTGGCTGGGCTCCCTACAGCACAACTCCTGCTCATGCTTTGCGGTACATAGTGCTTCCTTGCAGGTGTAGCACCCTTCTCCTCACATCCTGTGAAAAGGAAGTTGAGGGAACTTCTAAGTGACTGGTAATTCAATAAGCAAAAGGCTGACTGGGCAAGCGTGGAGCAGACCTGTGCTGCCAGGGAAGACCGTCTCAATCTCAGTTTAAATAACAGTGGAAAGAAGGGAAGAACAGAAAATGTGCTTGTTCTTGCTCGGTGAGTGGATAAAGTATTGTGCTTCTACAATGGATTAACCTCTACAGCGAGTATCGTCGGGAACACTGCTTCGAGCAGAGAACTGGATTCCATAGCCCTGGAAAAAAGAAAAGAATCCACAGCTGGGAGAGGTGAAACAGGACAACCGACATCTGCCTGCACTCCAGTGTGCTGATGTAGCGTCTAGGGAATTAATCCTTGTCGGTACCAAAAACATGAGCTATGAAATTCCTCAAGGTGTTCTCTGTGGGTTGTCCAGCAGTTCCTCCAGCTCCTCCTGTTAGACATTTGCTTTCCAAATCAGAGAAGG
The DNA here is from genome assembly GCA_018403395.1 of Gorsachius goisagi. Classification (NCBI taxonomy): domain Eukaryota; kingdom Metazoa; phylum Chordata; class Aves; order Pelecaniformes; family Ardeidae; genus Gorsachius; species Gorsachius goisagi. Next base: position 57,431 of record BOSO01002046.1, read on the forward strand.
TGCCTGAAGGTCAGGTAGGCTTCCTCACTGCCTCCGTACCTTTCCTTTTGCCTTCTGCCAGCTCCCCCCACCTGTGGACTATGCACAAAGGTACTATAGGAGCTAACCCGGAGAGACCCATTTCAAGTAATCATCCCAGTAAAGCCTGAATATGCCACAAGAAGGTCCAATTATACTGGAAATGGTAGCTGCTTTAAGGTGATACCTCTGCCTCGGGCCCTTCTCCACAGAGAATTCGGAGGAGGTAAACCACAGAGCAGAGCTGTCTTAGTGCAAACAGCAGCAGAAGTTGCTGTAGTACTTTCCTTAGTGCGTGCTGCAGGTGGCAAACCTGTTTACAAGGCTTTGCTTTGTACATTTAGGATCGGAACATGTAAATCTCTGCCTTTGTGCCTGAGGGTGGTGACAGCTGGCTAGAAATGACCTGTTTCCCCCGTGACTGACCTACTGATGCTCTAACTGTCCCTGTGCAATCCAAAAGCAGAGGTTTGAACTGGGAACCACAATGCTTCTGTCACTAAATTATTATTTGCTGCTTTCTGCCTGCTTCTCCTCTTTTCTCTTGTAGTTAGGGGAAGAGGCAGCAGAGGAAGTGGGGCTGTGCTCCATTCATCTGCTTTCAATTTGTATCTGAATAAACAGATCTGAAATCTTTCCCTGTCCTAATGTTCTTGCACGTGAATTGAAGGTGGTGGCGAGTGGCATCCAGTGACCCCACAGGGCGGTTAGGAATGCACTTTCAAGGCAATGAAAGCAGATGGGGGCAAAAGTTGAGCCATGTGCAATGCTGACTTCATGTTCCTTTGGGTGTAGCCGATGGAATAGAGGCTGCCTGCTTGAGAATGCCACGTTCTTGTTCCTGCCTCAGAGGATGAGCAAAAAGGGAAAAAACACTAACTTAGCAATTCTGCTACTTGGATTACAAGTTGTACGAAGGTGGGGCAACAGGACAGTGCTAGAAGGCTGTTCCTGCTCAGCAGCGCAGCATCTTCCTGCTTGTAAAACAGCATAAGCCCTTCTGAGCCTGGATGTGCTTTTTTGGGGACAGGGGAAGGAGCTGGGTGGAGGCTCAAGAGTAGGTGGAAAGTGAAACTTGGAATTGTGGAATCGTTTCGGTTGGAAAAGATCACCAAGCCCAACCATTCCCCTAACCCTGCCATC
>BOSO01002047.1:0-69591 GCA_018403395.1 Gorsachius goisagi
CTTGATCCTTTCTTCCCCCAGCCTGTATTGATACTGGGGGTTACCCCAACCCAGGTGCAGGACCTTGCACTTGGTCTTGTTGAACCTCATGAGGTTCACACAGGCCCACCTCTCCAGCTTGTCCAGGTCTCTCTGGATGACGTCCTGTCCTTCTGGTGTATCAACGGCACCACTCAGCTTGGTGTCTTCAAACTTGCTGAGGATACACTCAATCTCGCTGTTTAAATCTTTGATGAATATATTAAACAACACTGGTCCCAGTATGGACCCCTGAGGGACACCACTTGTCACCGGTCTCCATCCGGACATCGAGCCATTGACCACTACCCTCTGGATGTGACCATCCAGCCAGTTCCTTATCCACCAAACAGTCCACCCATCAAATCCATAGCTCTCCAATTTAGAGAGAAGGATGTTGTGGGGGACAGTGTCAAAGGCTTTGCAGAAGTCCAGATAGATGATGTCTGTTGGTTTTCCCTTGTCATAGAAAGTCACTAGGTTTGTCAGGCAGGACTTGCCCTTGGTGAAGCCATGCTAGCTATCTTGAATCACCTCCCTGGCCTCCATCTGCCTTAGCATAGCTTCTAGGAAGATCTGTTCCACAATCTTCTGAGGCACAGAGGTGAGGTTGACAGGTCGGTAGTTCCTTTCTACCCTTTTTGAAAATGGGCACAATGTTTCCCTTTTTCCAGTCACCAAGGGCTTCACCTGACTGCCATGACTTTTGAAATGTCAGTTCTCTGCTGATTTATAGCAGCGTAAAGCTGGAGTCAGCTGGAAAACACTGGACCCATCTATATCACTTCAGGAAATAAGGTTTAAGACAACGCTTCATACCTCTCCCAGTGCTGTCTGACTTTGTGGTTCAGGGTGTCGTGTAAGATTTTTACTCCCATATCTCTGTTGTGGTTAAATCTGAAATATTTTTTTCCTCCATTGTATGCATCTGTCCGCTCTACCTCTCACGCTACAATGCAGCTGTCGGGATAATCACTATGATGCAGGGGAGCAGGAAAAAATCTGTGTATCATCTATTAAATCACCACAATAGGTCTTAATTAGGTCACTATCACATTGAGCAAATACTTATCTTTAACTCTGACTGGAATGGAGGGTAAGGCCACTTAGCACTAACTTGAAGTACTTGACAGATGGAAGGACCGGACCCTACAGGCTTCATCCTCCTGCAGAGGTCAAGGACAGTTTATGTCATTAAATACAGTGCGAGCTGAACCAGACTCCAGACAACACCTCCAAAGTCATATAGAACTGGAGATCACTTCTTTCACATACCCACCTCAAACTGTAACCAACTTCAAAAAAACAAGTTTATAATCCAGTGAAAAGAACCCTACATAATTGGATTTAAATCAAAGGACTGTAACAACTGAATGGGGATAAAGTGGGTCAAAACATAACCCAGATAACACTGTTTGTTTTCACACTATTTAGAGGATTTCAACAAAAAGTTTGCCTTTTGGAGATACACAGTTGCTAATATTTGAGTTTGTACAATAAGTACAAACCTAATTCTTTAAATCATTGCGTGCTACTTCAAGAACTAATACTTTCTGCTCAGTTGAGGGTAATAAATCTGTTAGGAAAGAGGTGTGTGCTTTTCTTATTCCAAAATGTTACATTCTATTACATTTTAAAAAGAAAAAAAGGTAGGAGATTAGCCTATAGGTGTACCCTAGTCTCCAAAGAAGAATGTCATGCCAACATTCTTCTTGGTGTTATTAGGTTAGGAGATAGCTTCTAGGTGAACAACATCCACCTAGAATGACCACATTAAGGCAGAACTCATTACTTAAAGATGAGGTCTGCTTTTATTCACTTCTGGTGTTAGTTGAACAACCTGTGGCATTTCTTTAACAAGAAAAAGTTATTTCTTGCCTCTTCTATTAAAAGAAGAAAAAATGTACATGCTATTCTTATTTAACCGTAAATTAGAACAGCTTATGTATCCAATACAGTATAACTGTTTCTAAGAACAATATGCACCAAAACATAGAATAGCCTTGTATGATCACAGTTTCTACTAGTAGTATTTTTTCTGTGTAAAACACTAATAATTTTCAGCTTGTGATGTTGGAAAATACTTCCCCTAGACTATTTATTTTTAAAAGCAGGGACCAATTTGCAGATTTGTACAAGAATTTAGTCTTTCAGTTCAATGAGAAAGAGGGTATTTTGCCCCTACGTTCCTTCAGTAAATATTAGCAACTTAAACATGTTTTCATACTCATTCTAAACTATATGAGCACACACTTTGTCCCACTGAGATTGTGAGTCAAAAATCTCTCTTTGTTCTACAGATAAATAATTATCATAGACAAATCCAATGCAATTTCATGTTTAGTTAGTTTCTCTGAAGGAAAGAAGTGCACTTGGTAGAATCAGCAGATCAGATTCCACTCTTGCTGATGTGAATTCAGAGTAATGCAATGAAACCAATGGCATTTTTTTAATTTGTAGCAGCATGGAATCAATGTGTGGCTCAAAGAGTTTTACTGCTACTTTTTAAGCAAGACTAAGTACAAATATAAAACCTGATCAAAAATCTCATTTACTCTATCTTCTAACCTGATTAAATAAGCTGTGTGTCTTAAGAGAGGAAAGCCCACTTCCACAATACAAATTCTGTACCCTGAATCCTAGAGAAGTTTTATAATTTTCATTTGGTCTCTGTGGCTTAACCTTATCTGTCATTTTAAACACAGGCTTTGTAAGAGTCTCATTTTTCCATGGACAATGGATTCATTACTAACTTGGCTCACCACCTACTTACTTTCTTTTACATCACACTGCTCCCAAGCTGCCTCCTCCAGTAATAGTCAACTTAAGTATAAACAGATATAATTGATAATACAATGAGGTGCATAAATTAAATGGAGCATTACCTTTTGCTGGCTTTGGTAAAATATGTTTCAGAACCAAATGGGAGGGACTTTTCTGATGGCCTTCCCAGTCCAGCGATTGGATTACCCTGGCACCGGTTTCTGTTTCTTAATACTTCAGTCATTGTGTCACTAACATGTCATCAGTTGGAAAAAAAAACTTCAAACTTTTGCAGACCACTGCAAAAAATCCAATAGCAAGGCCCATTAACATAATTCCACCACTTGACATACCAGTATCATCTATGTGAAGTTGATTATTTTATATCCGTTCACATAGGTAGAAAGGCAGGTAGATAGGTAGGTACATAGATAGATTGATAAGTAGATAAATATAGGTATAGTCATTTAGCATTTCTATTTTGCAACAAATCAGCTGGGAATTGTCTGTATTTAACAGTATAATGCATCTGGAAGTTACTTATGTAGAGAAATTAACGTAAATGAAAATAAATTGCTTATTACACCCAGTATAATATGTGTGTATAGATATATAAAATATATACTCTGAGCAAAGTGCAACATTAGTATTCAAATCTGACAGTTTGTTGAGGGGGTATGAGCTTTTCACTTTGGTCCCTCACAACTTGTGTCCTCTGAATATTTTTTGAGTAGAACCTTAACCTTAGAGGGTTTCAGAAGAAAGTGTTCTAAGAAACTTCATGCTACTTTGCAATATTCAGGAAATTATCTTCTATTAGCTCTCAGTCAGGCCTGTCACACCTTTTCATTCTCTGCTGTTTTAGTTTGTTGAAAGGCTGCCACTACTGAGGGGGAGGGTAACTACAGCTGTTCACTAGATGAGGAAATGAAGTTTTCTAACCTTGACATTGGGATGCAGCTGAAATGGACCCAACTTTTACGTTCTCTCTTTTTTTTTTTTTTAAACCAGTGGTGCTCTCTCATCTAAAAGGACAAGTTCAATTTCCCTTCAATTCAGTCCTGTTAACATGGCCCTGAGCAGAATTAATAAATCTACCTATAATTTATTAAAGTATTTCACAGTTCTCCACTCAACCAGCTCACATGGCATGTACTTTTAAAAAATTATTCTGTCACCTGGAATGAGAGGATACAAATAATGGACAAAACAGGATCAGAGTGACTGCATTTAATGACTAAACTCCCAAGAAGCTTTATGGCAGGCATCACAAATACCCTCATGTTTCACCACAGCTGAAATAAAGCACTGACTCACACATGGCTGCTGATCTTCACCTTAATTAGTAACATTCTTAATCAGAAAAGCTTTGTGAAACAAGGGGTCTGAACCTTCCCAAATTACAGGGCATAGCTCTTGAGAGAAATCAATGCATCTCCTACAGGGGTCAGAAAAGGAGTAGAAGCACAAATAATATCAAGCTACTACGTAAACCTGTATCACAAGTCTATTATGGAGATTATTCTTGGGCCACACCTTCTCTGCGGCACTTTGGATCAGTAATGATCTTCTCTTTGGAATTAGTCACTCAACAATATGAGGAGCAGGAACGTGGCCTGCAGCTTTTTTGGCTCTTATGCTGCCAAGAAAAAAGAAGAAAAAAGGCCAGGATGGAGTGAATGAAAAGTTAACATAAATATACCGTGACAAATAATATTTGTGCAGTATCAGACGCTGTTCCCATGCAGTAACATTAAAGGCATGAAAGGAAACACCGAAAGAAGGGAGAAGGCTTTTGGAGAAGAACCCAAATCAGAAATGAGCAGAAATACCTTGTATGCCAGCTAAGTCACAGGGATGGTGAGGTTAATTTATTGCTTATCCAGTGGCTATATTTCACATTCTGCATAATGGACCTGGCTACCTTTGTGCTGCATGCCATAAACAAAAAACAAAAGGAAGATCTTGCTGCAGAGAAAAAGGTGTTACACTGGTTGTTTGAAAAGGGGCAATAACCCTGTGGATTAAGGGGGTGGGGGGGAGGGTATGCCTGCTAAAAGCATATTCTGACAGATTCAAGATAAAGAAGGTAAAACCCCAAATCACTTTTCAAATACACATTCTGTCTAGTTGATCTGATTTTAAGCTCAGTACTATAGAAAATTGGAATAAATTAAATCAAAACATAAGAAAATTATAGAGATGCTCATTGTGTCCCTGCATCCAAACTGTGCTGAAAACAGAACTCAGGCTTGAATTGGCTTGAATTGGCTTTCAAAAGAACGAAACATGTCCACCAGTCCTACAATAAAAAACAGAAGTGCTAAAGAGTGAACTTAGTTTTAAAAAACTTAAGTTTTCTTCTTAAATAACTGAATGACAGCTACATCATGTCATTCATATTTGCTTAAATCAGCTTTAACTTCACATTCTCCCTGAAATCTCCAGTTAAAATGTATACAAGCCTCTTGCATCTAGTTAAAAATAGATGCTGTTTTGAACCTGTTCATTACAACGATTTATTTGCATATGTGCTTGATCTCTATTTATTGTGGAAATTTCAGAAATAAATATATATATGTATCTTTTTAGAATTTTTTTTTCTGTTAAGAAATTACACCTCAGTTCCAAAAGAAATTTTACTATTAGGATTTTTGGAGGGTTTTAGACTATTACGATTTGAGGAGTTTTCCTGTACGTGATTTCTTTTAATTAAAAAAAAATACTGAGATTCAATCATGCACTTTTTACAGGCAAGTAATGGATGACACTGGCAAAAATCACAGAACCACAGAATGGCTGAGGTTGGAGATGCCTCTGGAGATCATCTAGTTCAATTCTCCCAGCTCAGAGCAGGGCCAGCTAGAGCAGCTCATCCAGGATTGTGTACAGTCAAGTTTTGAATATCTCCAGGGACAGAGACTCCACAACCTCTCTTGTCCTGTCATTGGGCATCACTGAGAAGATTCTGGCTCCATCGTCTTCCCTCCTCCATCAGATATTTATACTACAGATAAGATCCCCTTGAGCCTTCATTTCTGAAGAGTTCCAGCTCTCTCAATCTCTCCTTTTTTCAGAGATGCTTCTGTCCCTTCATCATCTTTGTGGCCCTCCTCTGGAGTCACTCCAGCATGCCTGGTCTCTTTTGCACTGAACGGGACCCATCTCTCCAGAGCAGAGGGGAAGGATCATCTTCCTTGACCTCCTGGCACCAGCCCTCCCCATGCAGCCCTGGATGTTGTCTGCCACCTTTGTCACAAGGGCACATTGCTGGCTCATGGTTTACCATGGTGTCCACCATGACCCCACCAGGACCTAGGAATATTTGGTGTGTTCTTAATTTTGTTCCTCCATTCCTCTCTGTTAAAACTGTTTTCTCCCCTCCTCATTGTACTTTGAAAAATATATTGAGAGAAAAAAAGTTAGAAGTTCTAAAAGGAAGAATTTTTATAAATAAAGGGGTTTTAATGAATGCAGGCTGGTGCAATTAGCCCCTTCACATGGACAAGACTTTAGACTTCACCTATTACTGCAAATCTCCAAGATTAACTAAAATACCTTCACTTTTCTAAACATTCTTGCTAAGTGTTGAGCAGAATAGCTTGGAGAAGGCAGATACACACAGGCAGTATGAAAGCAAAAATAAATATGTTCACAATTTCTATAACATACGTGAATGTTTTTTTTCCTATATGCACATACTTTCCTACTGTGAGATCACAATATACATCTTGAATTAGGGATACAAAAATGCTCAGGAACTTCTAAATTTTGAATATCTCCTCAGGCTCGATTCACAACAGAAAATTAAACAAGTCCTGTAACATGAGGTTTGGATTTGGCTTAGCATCCTTTTTAAGAGAAAAAATAGGAAATTATTTTGGAATTTGATTCCAATGTCCCTAAGGTTTTGGAAGAAAAAGAACAGAAAGTTGAGATACAGGGCTTTGACTTTGACCTATGTCTTCTCTCTTTCTGCATCTGGCTCTATGTTACATCATCCCCAACAGGGTTTACAGGTTTATAAACCCAAGTACTAATTTATATTATTTTTGCTGCATGCTCAGCTGTGACTATCAGCCTATTAAGGAATTAATAGGGTCTCAGTATCTGTCATTGCTAATTTTAAATAGGAACAAGGACATGCCAAGCCATAATATTGACGCATTTGAAAATATGTTAATTGTCTTTCTCATTATTCAGCCTACTTAGCTACTTTCCAATACTACTTTCCTAAATACAAGTCATGAGAGATATTTTAACATTTTGAAAACCATATCTGAGTTCCTTTGAAATGACAGAGTTTTCCTAATTGAAAAATCGGTTTCATGAGGATTTTTGTAGGGAAATCACCAGTCAGACATAGAAGTTAATGAACATTTGGTACTTACTATCAACTGCTTTTCAACCTCAATTACTAATGACAATTAGCTATCTGAACTCAGCAGAAGAGCTAACTAGCTTTCAGTACCAGCAGTTCTTCAACGTGGGTTCAGAACAGCTGCAAACAGTTCTGTCACATTTCTCCTGCAGAGTATCTGTGGTGGTAGTAAAATGGGAAGCAAGCAAGGGAGTATATTTTTCTCCCCAGCAAGCCTGAGTGATTCCTACTAATGCTAATATAGGCATGCCTGTGCAATAATGACTCTATGTGCCCCTCAGACTGCAAATTGACAGTCTTACAGCGTATCAGTGTGTCTAAGGAAGCATAATGAATATTAACTATAATTTAATGCATCATTTTCCAATTTCTCTTATGGAAACCTGGAACACTGGAGGGTCCTACTCCATTTTAGCTTTTGGGAGAACACTGAGGGGGGGTTTTTTGGATGTGTATGGAATAATAGCTCTTTTGACATTTAGATGTCAAGTTCCCTATTCTGATATTTCATTCATGGGCTGCAATATCTTTTGGACTGCCTGAGATCTTATCTACACACAATTTTTTTAAAAAAAAGTTCCCTTTCAAGTGATGAAGAGAGATGGCAGCCTTTCAAGTCATAAATAAGGAAATGTATCCCTGATAGTGAATGCAAGCAAGAGAGGGGCAAAGGGGGTGTGTGTGTGTGTGTGTGTGTGTGTGTGTGTGTGTGCATGTGCATGCACGCGTGCATGTGGAAAAGCTGATAATTTTTGCCACTTGCACTCTTTTTGAAGTGAGTGACAGTCATCTTATGGGCTATAATGCCTTTGCCTCTACTCACCAAGTTTCTATACCTCACCCTTCTCTGACAATAGAGGAAATGATTTATCCAAGAGGTCCAGATAAACCTCACTTCTGAGCACACAAGACCACACTCATTTTGCATATATTCATGTACATAATACTCCAGATCACAAGCCAAAGGCAAAGAAGAAAAAAAACATCATCCAAGGAAAAAATGGAGGAGGAGGATATGGGTTCAGAATTTCAAGACGGGGTAATTTTGCTCCTGCAATTTGTTCTCAAAGGAAATCAGTATCTGTAACCTAGAAATTCTCTGTGACTTAAGCATTTAGGCTTGGATTTTCAAAGAAATGTTTCGGTGATCTGGCACTCAAATGCTACCATATTGCATGTGAGATATTCAACAGGGTCTCAACAACTGTCAGTGCTATGAGAGATGAGGGTTGCTCTGCCTATGTGTAAAAATAAGCCTGGAGTTCAACATTATTTTTAGCAGAAAACAGAGGCAGAAAATCCACAAGTGTTACAGCCCTTGTAGAGGTATACATTTTCACAGCATTATGTGGTACTGATCTGAAGGAAGAAGAAATTCCTAAAAAGCAGGAGAAAAAGAGGGAATTGGCCATTTTACTTGTGGTCTTAAGAGTAGCAGCAATCCCAGCAGACTGAGACAGTTCAATCTGAAGTCTTGACAGCTAGAGCTAATGAACATACAGCTGCTGCACAGTAGTGCATTCAGCGGCACTCCCAAGCCCAACCAGACAGTGCTGGTGACTTATACCTGAAAAGCTGCAGCATCTTTCTGTTGATTACTAATTGTTACGGCATAGCTTGGGAAATAAAATGAGTTAGAGGTTCTCATAAACCTGATCTGGAATTGAGTTTAAATTGCTCGTTGGCTGCTGCTGAGAAGGGCTGAACCATTCATGTTCCATGTGGAGTTCAGACAGGATTTCTGCCTGGCTGTGCAGTGACAGCAAGCACCTAACACTGAGTGAAGGATAAGGCTTGTATCAGATGCTGCAAGAAGGTCTCCCATGTCCCATGCCTTTGGAAAGGCCATGCCCAAATTCCTACCCCACTGGGGGGACCTTCCTCCATGAGTGGTCCTTACGGACCTCTGAATCAAGACCTAAAGCTAGCCCTGAGCTACGTGTAAAACTAAACACATACTTACTTTTCTTAACCTGTAAAGGGAGAGAAACTCTTATTAATGGGAATAAATTCCCTCTGTATGTTTTACAAATAGAAAAAAAACGTTGCTGGAGTTTGACTGAGTTTGACTCCCTTTCCATCCTTTAGACAAAAAAAAAAAAAAAGTTAAAATCAGAACTTCTCACTTGTTAGAGATCAAAAATTTTCTCTCCTCATCCCCTCAGTACAGGCATGAAATAACTCTAGAGTCAGGGTCCCCGGGATACTCATTGGACCACCTTTCTAAAGCCACATTATACTGACAGACGTTTTGCATAAAGTCTTGTCTCCAGTGAAAAAACGAAAGATTTTTCTCTTTTTTTCACTGCAGCCAGGGCTTTACACTCTTAATTTTGGTAGCCCCTGGCAAGCACATTTAGTGTTCTGGTTAGTATGTGCTTTAGTCAATTTCTAAGTGGCAGTAACACATACTTGTGCCAAAGAACGAACTGTGGCCAGTAACAGCAGTGACTTTATATTGGGTCCCTCCAAACTGATTCAGCTGCAGCCCAGGCCAGCTGTAATGCCACTGGCAGCACTGACCTGTGAAAGACAAAGTCATTATAACAGAACCCTGCTAACCAAAGCAGCCTAATAAAGATATGAGGGCAATGAAAACAGAATTAGAAACATTAAGGGACAGAAGACAAAAGAAAACACAGATCTTATCTCATCTCTGTGCCACACATCTTATTAAAACAAAGAACGAACTCGTGACAAATCATGCCTCATTTATTTTCCTTGTACACAATGAATGCCCGATACATTTGGTCACTGATCCCCTGCAGTAATGAAGCAGTACAAGAATATACACACATGAGAGTGAATATAATGTCAGGAACACTTTAAGTCTCCTTCTCCAAATTGAACAAATCTGTGTTATTTGCAAAAGAGAGAAAAAGAAAGTCTATATTTGTGTTTCATAAAGTTTAAACTTACATTTTAACATTTTTTCCTTGCTCTGCTCCTGATTTGCTGGGACAAGGGTCTTGCCTTCCATGCATTCTTTACCCACAGGTGAAGTGAGTTTGCATAGGATACACCAAGCTTTGTGAGTAGCGGTTTCTTGAACTGTCTGGATCATGTGTTTAGTTCTGTTATTTCTTCTTCTCTAGCTGATACTATATGGGTACACCAGCAGTCTAGGGAGAGGGCAGGGCCTCGTTCCCACTCACCGTTTTTTCATTCCCCATGGGAGAGAACAAAGAGGTGAAGGAACCATGGGGCAGGATTTTACAGGAAGAGCTACTTTGGGTCTAAGCTGTATGCACCATTCTAAAATCTGCTTTTTCCCTCCTATAACACCCAGAAAGCAGGAGAGGAAACAAAGGCAGCAAAGCATCATTTTCTAGTTCCATAGTTACTGGTGAGGACCATGTGTTCTTAACATTACATGATCCCGTTCATGGGAGCCAAACTCATGCCAAGACAGTTCCTTATTAAAAGAAGGCTCAATGTAATAGCAACACTTGTTACTATTTATTGAGGACTGGTGAGTTAACATGAGCACTTAAGCTGTGCTGATATTAAAAGTGCCTTGTCTTTACTAGGATAATATCTTCTGTAAGTCCCTCTCAAAGGTGCACACCCCTCTTTGGACAAGATTTCTTCCAGGGCTGGTGCAGCTTAATATTAACCGTGTACGTGGGACCCAATGCCACTATTTAGCTTTCAGATTTTACATTTATAAAGCATGCTGATATCCTGACCATCAAATCTCTCTCATAGCTGCATGCAAAATATCTGAGATATTATTTAATCTGAGGTGTGACCAAATGGGGAAAAAACATGGCTGCAGGATGTTCCCTCTCTTCCTTGGATGCTTTATTATTGCATGTCTTTAGCTATTGTGAAAATTTTTCTGGTGCTACAGTAAGCACAGAGTCCTGCAATGTAAAAAAAAAAAAAAAAAAAGGCTTGCATAACATTCAGTTCAAGTGCGAGCATGTAGCTCCCAATGTACTCTGGAGACGCAGTGTTTCGATTTGCAGCATGCAAAGTCCAATCGCAAGCTCAGTAATCAGGAGCAAATTAACTCACCATACCCAAGATGTGAGGCAAGGGATATGCTTTCTGGGAGTAGCATTGCCTGGGACACCAAATCAGAAAGAAGAAATTAGAGCAGGTCCTCGCCACCAATGCTTGCATTAAACCAAGCTATACAAGAGAGAGCTTGCAGCTATATTTTATTGCACATAATCAGCAGTCATGATAGGACCAGAAGCGTTTGTCCAAATGAGAGGAGAATCTACCATAAAAAGGTCAGGGAAGAGGCAAGGGAGAGGGGAGGAGAGAGGAACACGCTCCTAACACCATTTTGGGTGCTGCTCCAACACCTGCATTAACAAATGAGACTTGCTATTGACAGAGACATAGAAATAACTAGAGGATGGGTGATGCCCCACCTCCACAGAGCACCAGCTCTACCGTGGTGTTGCTTGACTTGTACTGTTTGTGTTACAGTAACTGCAGGATGCCCCAAAGGGGACTGGGGTCCCGCGGAGTGCAGTAGCATGCATGAATTAAGTCTTCCATGGGCCACTCATCCATGGGTTGCCAGATATCAAAAAAAACCCCCTTCAGTTTCCACTAGTTCTCCAGTAGCCAGGACAGATGCCAAAGCCCTGGCAGCAGCCGCAGAGGCAGAGGACACAGACCGAGCCCAACTGCACGCACACTGCAGAAGGGTTGCTGGGCTCAGTTGACCACCGCTGCTGAGGGGTGCTGGGCTCCTTCCTCCACTACGTAATGTGCCGTTGCTTCCTCACTCTGGGACAAAAAGGTAAAAAGCTAGTGGTTTTCCACTTAAAGAGGCACAGCACGGGAAGAGTTAAAATAAGAAAGCCTGAATGTTTAATGTGCCAGAAACATATGAGAAGAGCAATCAAATCTGGGATAAGTAGCTCCGAATGAGGTATGCTTGATTGCTTTAGGCCATGCTGTTTGTCAGTCTTTTAAAATTCAAGTCATTACCAGATGCTGATCTGCTATAATATTGTGATATTTTATCTGATTACACTTATCTGATTGTGCCATATCTGCTATTTGCCTTCCCGTTTTTCCATGTATATTAAATGCAGGTGGTTTTATTATTCAGAGAGCTAGAAAGTGTTGACTGCTCTGAATATAAATGGGGATATTATATCATTACCTTGCACTGAAAGCAGAGACATTCAGTGTGTAAATCATATGCAAGGTACCTAGTGGAGACACAATAAACCATAATGTCTTGAGAGAGAAAGCAATGAGGAAGGGATAAGGAGATAAAAATTTAAGGCATTGTTAAAGAAGGATAATTTTCATAATCCTATTTAGTTCTTTCAAACTACCATTTGTTGATAATATAACCTTTATATTCAAAACTTTTTTTAAGTTCATTAAGTATCTCTTGGTGAAGTTATTGCCACATGGAACATTATCAATAATGGGACTGAATAAAACACAAGATCACCAGCCAACCAAGCATTTTAGCTGCTTTCAAAAGGATGCAGGAGGAACCTACACATTTCTGCAAAAGCTCTGTGGACCCTTCCTCTCCTCACTACAAGGCTTACTGTTGGGCACAGACCTTCAGCATTCCCTGGAGAAATGTGCAGGCATCACTCACAGCATATCTGAACAGCAGATCAGGGTGGCAGGGCAAAGGGACTTCATCTGAGATCAATGTGTAGATATAATAAAGTTAATCTGGGAACCCCTTTTTGCTTGCAAGCAAAATTCCTTGGTGATTTCACTGTGGTAAATTGAGAGCATGATAAATCCCACTGTGAGGATACTTAGAAACATTACTAAATAACAGAAAGGCCGAGACCAGAGGCACATCTGGAGATCACCTAGGCCAACTCCTTTGCTGAGATAAAGCAGGTTTCTCAGGACAGTTGCATCTGGTTTTGGATATGTCCAGGGATGGAGACTCCACAACCTCACTGGGACACTTGTTCCTGTGCTCAAAACCCCATACAGTAAAAAAGTATTTTCTTATGTTTAAATGGATTTTCCTGTCTTTCAGTTTGTGCTCATTGCCTTTTGTCCTGTCACTGGGCATCTCTGTGGAGAGTCTGGCTCCATCTTCTTTACTTCCTCCATGAAGATACTTAGACACATCAATAAGGTCACACCTGAGCCTTCTCTTTTCCAGGCTGAATGGTCCCAGATCTCTCAGCCTGTCCTCATAGGGAAAATGCTTCAGTCCTTTCAACATCTTTGTGGCTCTGCTCTGGACTTGCTCCAGTATGTCCATGCCTCTCTTTTAATGGGGAACCCAGGACTGAGCGCAGCACTCCAGATGTGGCCATCTCTCAATGTTATTCCTCTCCTTTGGCTGTTTTAGTGTAACATCTTGTGATCCTGCTCAACCTTCAACAGCCCTGACTTGACAGATGTAGGTAAATGCTCAACAAACAATAAAAAGCATAAAATAGCTAATGCCTTCCCATCCCTGCCCCCAAAAGTTCTACTTGCAACAGTCAGAGAGATACCAGAGATGTCAAGTCCCCCAAACAGCCTACAGCACAAAGCAACCATGCCACACCTCCATTTACAGGAATGAGTTCAGAGAGCATGACTAGGAGTCCAGATGGACATGGTGCTGGTCAAGTGGACAATAACTCTAAGTAAAGCAAGAAAACATTGTGTAGACACTGGCAGGAGGTGGAGGGGAGCGGGTTGTGCAGAAGGCAGCTGGAGGAAGCCTCTGTAATTAAAACACAGCAGACACCAACTTCTCTGAAAAAGAAGAATGCAAAGATAAAAGAAAAAAGGAGGGGAAGGGGCAGTCAACACAAGATCCATGGATGAGCTGCTCAGAGACCCAGAAATTCAAGAAGAAAAACAAGCAAATAAAAAAAAAAAAAAACAAAAAAAAAAACAAACCCAAACCAAACAGAACATGGGAGAAAGAGCCACAACTATTGAAGGTTAGTTTAAGCTTGCAGGGGAAAGCATAAGGGCAACAAAACAAAAGCAAGGATTAGTGTAAGGTGACAGAATTAAGAGTAAAAGTGGCTTGAAATCTGAGCTGGGACCACAACATACAGTGTCAAGCTCTTTAGTGTGTCTTTCATACCAAGTGCACAGACAGATCTACTACGATGGAGGTAAAAATAGCATAAATGCTCTCCTCTCTGTAAAATGCATCTTCAGCAAAGAGAAACAAAGAAAACTGTCAGAAGGGAAAAAAAAAAGATAGACATAGCCCTCAAAGTAGTGGCAAGAGCCAGATGGACAAACCACTGCCTTAAATGCCTCTCTCCTGAATCTTCACTGATTTTATCTGATGGGATGGTTTTTGGCACAGGGTAACAGCCTAATGATGCTGACGCAAGTCTGGGCACTAGGAAATTAACTGCCAAGCTTGCTGGAATATGTGTGATTTTATCATGAATAACCCAAAATGTGTTGTTCATAAAGCCTTTGCTCCTGGAGTCATGTGACACAGGGAAATTCTTGTTTTGTGTTCATATGTTAAAAGTAAGCTTTTTACCTTCCCATGTGTGGAGAAAAGACTGAAGACACCAGTCTAAGGTTAAAAGAGCAGAAAGCAGATAAAAAGCCCTTCATGTTTAAAAAACATATTTTTAAGCATTTTAAAGAATGTCACTTTCAAGATTTTAGAAATCCTGAGTCATCATGCTTGAGCTCAGTTTCACTCCTTTTTCAAATCTCCTGGATATAAAAGCTAGCAAGTGCCATACTGCTTTTCCAGGGTAAAAAGCTGCCTTTCTAGTCGCCTTCTCATACTTATAAATCTGATCAATGGAAAAAAATGGAGAAAAAAAATAATGCAGAAAGTTCCCAAACTTCAAGAACTGATGATTATAAAGCAAAGTCTTGGTTCGCAGTTATAGAGACTTCTGTGTGTAAAACACTTGTTGGTAGTGCTGAAATAGGGGATTTCTAGAACTTTTTATTTCCTTGCATTATCAGTTCTTCAGAGAAGGTTCACTGGTTTTTCTCTGCGTTCAGAAAGCTACTGGTTGCACTAGCACAGAGGTTCATATCCATGTCTCCTTGGTTCTAGCACCAGAGAGAGGATTTAAAGATCAAATACAATCAAAAATATGGAACTGTATTTTCCTGTTATTTGACTCCTGAGATTAGGGAATAAAGGGAACATGGGACTAGATGAACTGTATTTGGACGCTGGTACAGCTTTCAGCATTTTTATGGAAATTTATCTCAAAACTTACTCTAATTTGTTTGGATAAAAGACAAAATTTCTACAGAGACTGAATGGCAGAGTCAAAAGTGAAAGATGGTGTACATTTTCAAAGGCACACAGATATTCAGGGAAAAGGAACTGTGTCAGGTTTGGTTTTATTTAAAGCCTTCCTTGTATATTTTTTTAGAAGGAATAAATATTATGCTTGTGAAAGCTGCAAATTCTACTAAATCTAGAGGAGCTGCAAACACCAGTTAAAGCAGAATACAGTCAAGTGTTTTCAAGAGATTAGAAAAATGGATTGATAAAAATAACAGAGTGAAGCCACATTCCCAAGAGACCCATTTAGTCCAAAGCTCCTTATATGCCGTATTTCTTCTGGCAGCACACCCAGGATCACAG
The DNA here is from genome assembly GCA_018403395.1 of Gorsachius goisagi. NCBI lineage: Eukaryota > Metazoa > Chordata > Aves > Pelecaniformes > Ardeidae > Gorsachius > Gorsachius goisagi. The sequence continues at coordinate 15,705 of BOSO01002047.1, forward strand.
GCTTTCCTGGGCTGCAAATGTGCCAAAGACCTGAGAAGACATCTCAGTTAGTCTAGTCATGGGTGGACTGATATCAGGCTTCTTGGTGGGAAGAAGACATTTGATTTATATTGGTTTCAGATCCCACAATTATTTCTCTTGGAGTATAAGGAGATGGGAAGAGGAAGCTGGACATTTCTTGAATGACTGTGACAGGCACAGAGCAGTTTGTTGATTCTTATTCATGTTAATACATAATTGTTTGATTTCCCCTGGAGCCAATATGCTTCTTAGGTGTGGGCATGAATAAATGCCACATGATCATACAGTCCAGCCAGATGTCACTGAAGAAGGAAAATAAAGCAAAAGTCAAAAACCACCTTTGCCAGGGTGCTGCAGGGGCCAGGGACTGCTGGGAACAGGAGCACTGGGGGCTCCCCTGAGCATGGCAGGGCAGGACCTGGCAGCCACTCCCACCCTCCCCCAGGAAGCAGGGCAGCTGGGGGGCAGCAGGGGCAGCCCTGGGCATTGGACACCTCCCTGGGGACAGTGATGGGAAAGACTGGGCCACCACGTCAGCCTGTGGGTAGGGGTCAGGATTGGGCCTGCTGAGGGGACTGGGTGTCAGACACAGCCCCAGGATTGAGTTTAAAGTCAATTCATTTGAGAAAATGGTATCAGAAGCAAAACAGCTTGCACAGTTTTTGTCTTTCTCCTGCATTTGTTTATATGCTAATTCCTGTAATACTTCTGCTAAAAATGCAACTTTGGTTTGATTGTTAATGCTTAAGGAGCATCACTACAAATAGAGCCTGCACAGTTGTTCAGTGCGTTCTGCAATGGTACAGTAAAGACCCTCAGCCATAGTGTTGCAAAGCCAGGTCAGACGCCCAGTCAAGGTACACATACGTTTTCCAGCTACACACTGTGAATAGCCTAAATTCTGTGTTCTGCTGCCCTGGCCAGGAGTGACTCAGAGCTGTCTAACATGCATGGCTTGTGTTGGCCATCTGCTGCTGACGGGGGTGGATGCTCCCCAGCCCTACAGCAGGACTGGCTGGCATGGTTTTAACAACTCTGTATGCAGTTCAACACCCACAGGTCCTGGCCACCTGCACGCTCTTCTCCACATTTTTCTCTTCCTATTCTGACTACCATTTCCATTCCTGACATTTTTTTAGTTAATGAGAAAACTCAGCTAGTTCCTTCAAGAGACACATTCAGACTGCTATGGAAATTTTACCAAGACTTGACCTAGTTAGAGCATAGCTAGGAGTATCATTTTCCAAAGACCTCAGTGACCTCAGAGTTTTCAGAAAAGTGACTTTGTGGGTTTTATCACTCAGGTCGCCCTAGCAAGGAATTACTTCAGGAGCTTTACCTATAATTTAGCAACTTGGTATGTTACAGAAATGGTACATACAAGATGTGGACTAACAATTCCCCCATTAAAAGCTGTCATCGGGTAAGACAGATGCATGTATGTGTTCCATGAAGTACACATGTATGAATAGAGCTTTGCAGATGTTAGGACACAGTGTCATGGGCTTTTGTCCCAGACGAAATGTCAGTTTAAGGAGTTCCTGTCCCAGGTGTTGGGTCTTATTCTTCCCCCCATGCTGCCCCTCATTTACACTTACACAACAGTTCAGTGAGGCTGTACAGTGAGCACCTCCTGGGTGAAAAGCAACCCTGTCAAAAGGGAAAATCTTGTGTACCTTAAAACTCCCTTAGCTCACTGACCAGTTTAACATGCTGCTGTAATGTGCCGAGCCTGGCTTTTCAGGTGGGGGGGACACTTCAGAGCCACAGAAGGGTCTCAGTCAATGCTGTGCCCAGGGAGAGGCTACCTGGAGCTCTGCTGCAGGATTATGCTAGCTTAGGGCTCTACTCAGGGGAGAAATTCATCTTCTCAGAAAGGCTTCAGAACTGTTTTAATCTCTTACTAGCTCTTAAAAAGTTAGGCATGAAAGAAGAAATATGTCCTGCTTTGTCCATGTCCTATCAAAAATACATAAGCAAACTTCATTCATGCCCTTACTTAGAATTTTCCACTTAACAAATGGAGAAATTAAAATGTCCACCAAGTCCCTTGTAATGCCTTGCCTATTCTTCCCTCTTACCCCACTACTCCTCCAGATACAGAGACACTCATATTAAGCAGCAACAAAAAACCAGAATTTGTCATGGAATCTACAGTGCCCACCAGCTCCCTGACCAAAAGGCAGGAAGAGGACCCTTTTCCTCAAAGCCTTAAGTTCAAGCACACTTACTGAATGAGTCCATTCAGTCTTCATGTACATTAGCAGTGGTTTTTCATGGAGTTAAAACATTTAGTTGAGGAAAATCTTGACAGCCACTGATTTAATCAGTAATGGCCATGATTTAGCTGTGATTTTTCTTCTGAGAATTTCTGAGCAGAGACCTTCCCATATTATTTTCCAGTTATTCCTTTCACAAGGATGGACTTTTTCACCTCCATCTGCTGGTAAAAGAAAGAAAGAGAGGCTTCTTATTTATATACGTATGTACACACATGCTGCGCGTATATGCACACATAGGATATTAGAAGGGTGCTTATATTCTCTTCATTCACATGGAAACAAGCTATTATACACAGTAAAACAAGACAACATTTCTAGGTCAGAAAAACTTGCAGCCCTGCAATAACAGCAGGCCTAAAACCTGACAAAAGAAATCACCCCTCAATTAATTTCGCACTATGACTAGCATACAAATTTAGGCGGTCTAATAAACTATTTAGAGAGCTGTTCCTCATTCTTTGCAGATGGCCCCTGCAAATTGTATCCAGATATAACAGCAGTGCATCCATTAGCAGTGTTAGCAAAATAAATATTTTCAATAACAAAAATACATCAAATGAAAAGGAAATATTGAGTCAGAGCATCATACAGTATAAACAGTCATAACACTGTTCAGGCAATTCATTTATTTTTATTTGATAATCTATAAATGCATGTTGTACATACAGGACAGAGTATGACAGGCTAGTAATTTGGAAATATTAGGTCTCACGTGGAATAAGAGGACATGCCACAGGGGTGTGAGGTTATACAAAGACTCTAATGTGGAGCATACAGTTCTTGGAAAAAAAAGGGTGCTGAGCTGCTGTAAAGAGTCTCCCTCACTTTTCCATTCTTTACTGGTAGTAATGTAGACCCATCCAATAACGAAGAATTCATTACTTTTGCACTTCATGATCAGCTTGTCTCTTAGCTTGGAACTCTGCACCATCTGGATACTGAAACATGTTCTGCACACTGTTGAGTCAGATATCTACTGCAGAAAACCTTTCTATACTCAATTTTTAGAAAACCTCTACTGCCTTAAGAACTTAGGAAAGTATAGTTTTCCAAAGGTAGATGCATATTGGATTTTGTCCATTTTGTTTTAACGACAGTATTATGTCAAAACACCAAGAAATCGGATTACCAACTTCATTGGATTTAATAACCTAGGTCACAAAACCTCTGTACAATTCTCTGTACAAAATAATATAGCCTCCCTCTTTATTTTTTTAATATATACAAAGTACCTGTTCAATACGTTTTTTTCCCCACAGACCAGAAAGTATGTTAACAACCTCTAGCTGCTGCCAATAAAACACTTGTTGGCTGTAAACAAAACAAATCCTTTCTGTTCTCATTAACTGAGGGAAAGATTGAGCTCATTAAAACTAGGGTGTGCTTCACAATCAGAGAAGGAAGAAAGAAAGGATATGAAAGGGACAGGGTCAGGAAAACTGTCCAGCAGGTAAGGATGCTATTTGTAGTTTTTTCCTCCATATAAGCCTCAGGATTACCCCAAGAACTGGATGTACTTTTAAAGGCAAAAGAGAAATTTCTAGTTATCTGGGAAGGTATATAGGGTGGTCTGAGAGAGAAAAACACTGCTAGCAGAAACCTTCATAGGGAGACTGAGCCACAACCTAGAACCAGAGAGACAGGAGCAAGAAGGCACGATAAAGAGGTGCAGAAAAAGTAAAACCAGAAAAACTAAATTGAACCCGAGTGCAGAGATGACCGCCCTGTGAAGGTGCATGAGTTCTGTCTTTATGAAAACCTCATTAGTGTTTACTGTAATGGCACAACAGCTCTAGCCTTGGAGGTAGGTCTGCAGGACCAAAATTAATGTGCTGAACCAAGAAGTTTTATAGATTATCAGAGTTTGCCCATAAGGGAGTGTCAGTTTTCTCTACCACTACCATCAAGAGCAGAGCAAGAGATCACGCAAGGCACAGTGAAGAGGATGCCTGATGCCCATTTTATTGGGAAAATAAAGAGTAAGGTGGGAACCTTAAGCCTAACTCAGAGCAGTAGCCAAGAAAGGGTAGTCACTCTAATAGCATGACAACGCCCGAGTAGCTTTGTGGACTGAACAATCTCTCTGCCTCAGCTGCCCACCTCAGTAAAGGAGATCACAGGATTGCCCTGCTCCACAGGCCAGCTCATTCAGATTCTCAGTCATTCTGAATGAAGAGGCTGAAATGAGGTAGAGAGAGTTTTTTGACCATGTGTACCCCAAAGAAAGATCAAAGAGCTGATTAAAAAAGCTGGGAAGCCCACATCCAGGACAGCTGTGATTCAGAATGTGGCATGCTCCTGCAGGAGGTGCCTGAGTAGTAAAACCAAGAAAATATCAGGGTGTGGAGAAAGGAGATGTACTCTCTAGTTGGCATGAGTGATAATAATAATAAAATAATCTTCCTAGTCCTGATGTCCCTCCCAGAGGGATTGGGATCGGCGGGAGGAAGGGTCCACCATGACCCCTATGCACTTGGGACACGAGCACTGTGCAGCCCTGCCCTGGGCAGGCAAAGCCCTGGCAGCGATGCTGGTGGGGCCAGGGGCAAGCTCTGGGGAGAAGGTCCTAGGTCCTGTCTGGCAGTGAGCTGAGGAGGGAGATGAGGGAAAGATTTTACCCCACTAGGACAGCTGGTCAGTGGGCCTTGGCCCAGGGAGATGGTGGTGTCTCCATCCTTGGAGGGTTTCCAGCCCCCACAGGATAACGCCCTGAGCCCTGGTCTGACCCCATGGCTGAGCCTGCTCTGGATAGGGGTTTGGTGTGGAAAGCAGCCAAGGTCCCTGCTGGCCTGAAGTATCTTATGATGATCCAATGTTCTCAATTCAAGGAGGACATCAGAATGCTGGGGAGGATTCCTGGAAGACCTAATCAAGGATGAATTAAGTAACTGGAAAAGGTGCAGTGCAGGAGAAGATTTTAAGGATCTCATTAGAAGCGGGTTAGCAGATGCATTGATCACTGTCCTTAAGTACCATTTAGGAAGCACAAACCTGACAATAGAGGGCTCTTCAGTCTGCCAGGAGAAGGTATAACAGGATCCAATGACTGAGACAAAATCTTAGAAAGAAAAAACACAGATTTTTTTTTTAAATTAACATAATTAAGTACTTAATTTGTGGAAATCCTCTAGTCTCAACAGAATGTAAGTAGGCACAATAAGAGTTGGCATTTGGGCTTTTTATTCTGGGAACTTTGAACATAGAATAACATTTCTTTTTGAAACGGTTGTTGTCAAGGCATAACAGCCGCATACCCGACGGGATGCACAGATAGAGCAGCCCTTCATTGCATCCTGGGCTTAAACCAATGCTGTGAAGGGCAGAACTGCGCTTTACCGTTCCGTGACAACTGGATGGAAAGGTGAATTAGAAGGTTAGACAAATGACAGAGACAGGTAACAGCCCGCACATGGTTAACATTTATTTCTAAGTAGTACTAACACAACAGAAGAGAGCAATAATGAACTGAAAATGCACTAACAATATTTGTAGGTATAAAGCACAGGCATTTGGGAGACATGGCATAATTAATGAGGAATTTCGCTACTGCATGTCTGGTGCTGAGGCAGAAGCAGAAGCTACAGTTAGCACCTGTCCGAATACCATAGTGACATTAAGAATATATTAAATAGTGAGTTTTAGGTGTGATCAGGAGTGTACTTCCTGACCAAATTATATTCACTCTTCTAAAAGAAATAGAAAATAACTAGCAAACATTTATCTTTGTGTTAATAGCCTATGTTGGATGTTGCTTTAGTTACAATAGGGGTGTTAGTATGGTGAGTGGATGAAAGATCTCTGACAAGAGAAACTGTAGAGCTGATCCAATAAAATTAATTCCTAGTGGGCATGGTTTATGGTGTGAAAGTTTGAGGATGCCTTCCAGGCATTGAAAATGCCTTTCATAACACTTAACCAGCCAAGTGACAAAATTCATTATATTTAAAAAGCTTACTACATTTTAATTCCCTCCTTTTCATTAATGTTTCTTGTTAACTAAGTGCTGGATGGATACTTAGCAGGCCAGAGGCTGAGCTGTCACCAACGCCATGCAAGTACCACATCAGTCGCGTACTGTGCTGTGCAGATGGTCAGGGCAAGGTTCCTAACAAAGAGACGTGCAACAAGGAGCCTGCCATATCAACAGCTCTTGAACTGCAACCATCTCCTCTATAAGCACATCCTCCCAGCTGCCCCAATTATCTTCGATGGAAAATGGTCTTTTGACCAGCTAGGCTCTTCAGACCCCAAGCCCAATCTAGTTAAAGAAATGAGCAGAGCACCAGCACAATGAATGCAGTGATTTCTTCATGCAAGTTACAGTAGCCCCATAAATTTCACTCTGGCAGGATCCCTCCAAAGGCTACTCTTATCATCCTGCTGTTGGACTATGTGATGGAAAAGTCAGAAAAGCTGAGCTTTAGTTTTTCTGTTTAGTTTCTTGTTTTCCCATCTCCGTAGCAATGACCCCATGTAAGGTTAGTAAAACCACATGATACATTAAGCTACTAGAAGATATTCCAAATGGTGCACACTTAAAGAACTGACCATTCTGCTTCATAAGTGGGTATAGGTCTGACAGTAAAGAATTTTTGCAAGAACATGGCCTGTATTTATCCTGTTCTTGAATGATGAGTGCTTAGCAGAAGCCTACTAAGATCAGGGACTTTATCCATGATTCAATACCAGCAATACTTTTTCTGCAAAGGCACAAGAACCTTGCCTGTGTTTCCTTCCTGCAAAGTACACTGAATCACTGCAAGATGCTTTCTTGATAACTGATTCTGCAGGGATTTTTTTTTTTTTGTAAGTCAATGAGCAGCCCAAGTTTTGTTTAATTGCTGCATTTTTATTTGTATTAATTCAATTAATTTAAAAGGCTGCTGTGGCTGGAATAGAAAGGAGGTTGTTGCACTATCAAATATTTCTCCTGTAGGCTGAGAAAAAGAAGCTGTCTCTTAACCTGATGTCAATGAAAGACAGCGAATGAATCATTGCTTGAGGAAACCAATTTATATAGTCACTCTGTGTCACTGTTATTTATTACTTATCAGCACATGCTGTTAGTTCAATTAAATATAAAAACCTGAAGTTCTCTTCCAGCCCTCCCCCCACCCCAATTTTTAAAAACACACAACAAACAAGAAAAATTACATGAATCTGCAGTGCTAAAGCAGAACCCTTTGGGTTTATTGTGCTTCTCTTGTTTTAATTAAGCTTTGTTTATTAAACTTCTGCAGCTAAGGTATGGGGATTATTAATCTTCTTCAGTAGCTAAAGATAAAAGTTAGCAGAGAGAGAGGACATTATAAAAGTACAATGAAGTAGAAAGACAAAGTGTTGATTACAACATTTTATCAATAAAAATACAGGGAGCTGCGAACAGCAAACATTTTCTCCCTTTTGCATACAAAGGAATAAGGAATGAAAACTCCTTTATATATGGGCATGTATGTTATTTATGACATCAGTAGTAACTGTATGTGCCGTCTCACGATGTGATCACAGAGGTACAAAAAACTCACACACATTTCGGTATTGCCTTTCCTCCTGCATCCATGTCCTTTGTTTAAGACATGATAAGGGTAAATAACAGAATTTTTGTTCCTCAGGAGAGGATTCACTGTTCTTTTCTTAATGGTACAATTAATGTGGAAAGCCTTCTTTATAAAAATAAATATAAACCATAAAATAAATAAAATAAAATCTCCTGGTCCATAGAAAATTTGGCACTTAAGAGATTTGCTTGATACATATCATTGCTAAAGTAAAAATAAATTAAAGCTACTCTACCCGAGACCTATTTCCAACATTAAAGGGATAGTCTGAATTGCAATTCTAACCAGGTTTACATGCTGACCATGTTAAACACTGCCTGCTGATTTCGCGACCCTGATTCCAGTTTTCAGTGATAAGCATGTATTATATCCCAACAGCTTTAGGAGCTGCCATTCTTCACTGGCCACAGCTCTCACTTTGGTTAAGTCCATTCCCTTTGGCCTGTTGATATTTAGTGACCAATATTGGCAACATTACCTTTTTCTGCAGCAAGTAGAGGTATAATTAGGGGCCCTCTTCTCCCCCTCTGTTGTTCATGGCTTAGCTTCCCAATACAAATTTCAGTGTTAATTTAGGCCTGTGGCAGTTAAGTAACGTACTTTCAAAAACTGGTCCACTAAAAAGCACTTCAGTCATTCGCATCTTTGACATGTCATCCTTTTCATGAGACAATAAAAATCTTAGTAAACTTTGTTTCTCAGTTCTCAGCCAGACAATGTTTTTATTAAAACATCCCAACGTAGTGAAAGTGCAAAGAACAGATTGGTATTCACCAGACTGGAATGACCCTAGCCTGCAAACAGACACAGATGCCTGCGGGGTCTCACTGTTCTTGCTACGGGACTAAGATTTACTAACTGGAGATTTAGTAAAACCATGATCTACCAACGCCTGTATCAGTTTATTTCACCAAATGAATAATTTACTGATGATAAACACCATCATGCCAAGACATGTATAGAGGCATACTCTTAAAACAATGAAAGCACAGGAATTGTCTCAATGGGTTCTCCTGCAAAGCAGAGACAACTATTGTATTTTTAAAAGAATATGTGGGTTAATGAAAAAACTGGTGAAGCTCTAGTATTATGTGACCCAACACCAATATATGGCAAGAAGAGACGTATTCAAATGGCCTAAATTCCACATAAATCCTGATTCCTAACTCTTTCTCTTAGTGAGTTCTAGCTCTTAGGCTCAGGAATTTAAAGGGTCTCTAAATAGGGCCCTACTTTAGGTAGATGCTACCTATTTTAACTTCCTGGGAACAATATTAATAGCTCTAGAGCATTTTAGTAGAAAGATAAATTCCATAAGAAACCTATTTCTTCAAAATACCTTTTTTTACAGTTAGAGAAGAAAATCCATTAATAGAGCTGCTGGGATCCACTGAGTATTTAAAAGGGTTAGTAGAAATTGAAGATAGAAAAGACATTACCTGCATTTACAATGGCAGGAGGTCCCTTCGGTTAATTTTCCAATACTGCATACACTTGAGTTTCAGTATACCTCTACATCAATGTCCTGATAAAGCCTGGAAAGCAAGTTGGAGAAGATATCAAACAATTAAACTTAATTTTGCTTGGGGTATAGAGCAGACAGATTCCTAAAAAGATAGTTTAAGGAGTGCCTGTATTTGTAACAAAGCAATCCCGCAACCTATAGTGATACAGGAACTGGTGCAGCCAAAGAAATAGGACACTAAAGCAGAAGCACTGGGATATGCAGTGTATAGAAATTCCCTGTCATGGAGGAGAAAATGCTATGGTTGCTAAATCTTGATGAAGAGCAACACACCTCTCCCTAGTTCCAGCAAACTGGGTTATGCATCCCAGGTCTGAAGTGGTACATTAGGACTGAAGTAACCAGGGCGCTGGTCTCAGCCTTTCCACTCATCTCAAGACAATGAGAGCATCGCTTCATCCTTAAACTTCAACATCGAAGTATATATGTAACAAAATTTCCTTGCTCCTGCCTTGTATTTGTCTAAATTGCAAGTCATTCCCCTTTACTATTCTGCTCCCATCCCCTTTTTTATGTAGGAAAAAGTAGTGCTTACAACTTCTTTATATGGTTTGGGTTCTGCTCTTAGTATATAGTGCTTGGAAACAGACATTGGTAAAGCAACACAGCCCCCTAGTGTGGATAAAATTCAAAAGTTTAATTCCATACAATTATGAGACGCTATGAGACTACACATGGTAACAGTTACAGTAGCTTTGCTTAAAAAAAATACCAATAATCAGAAGTATGTAGATTAGCAAATTTAATAGCTAAAAGAGTTTACTTTTGGAGCAATTCAGCTACCACTTCTGAGTGAAGATCTGCATTGCTTCAACAAGATGGAATTAAATCACAGACCTTAATTCTGATGCCTCATATCTCAAGGCCTAGAAGAACCTGGGGTATCGCTTGTGCAAGATAATCCAGCACCAATTTCAGCAGCTCATTCTGTTGTGCCAACACAGCAAATTTGATCAGGATGCTGACCCGGGTTGGGAGGAGGAAAAAGACAGGATTCCCTGCTCGAATGAGCTTCCTGATGTGGTTCTCTACGTGCCCATGTAAATGCTAGCTGCACAACAGTGGTAGGGTAGCGAGAAACCAAGGAGGCAGCCTGGGAGCAAGTAACCTAATCAAAATATATTCATAGTTCCTCACCAGTATTCATATTCAACTTAAATGTCTTTCCCAGTACTCTATTTCTCCCTATCTTCACAGACAAGTTTCAACAAGTTTAGGCTAAACAAGCTTTCCTCGTCATGCCTCATGTCCCCTGTTCCTCTGTGACCTTAGAAGCCTTTGCCTGCATTGGTTCCACCCCCAACAGGTATGTCTTCGATACAAACATGCAGAACAGCACACGGTATTCCAGGGAAGTAAAGCTGTGATTTTGTGAGTTGAGTAAGATCAAGTCCAGTCTGAAAATGGAAGAAAGGAAGCAAGATCATAGATTCGACAACTCGCAGTGTAAGATACTCATAAAGAACAATTTTGCAGAACCGCTAGATACAAAAGATGAGTCTGACAATAATCAAGACAGATGCCATGAAAAAAGATGATATTTTCCCATGTGCTTAAGAAAGCAGTGATGCACTGAATGAAGATGCTTTTTTTTTTTTTTTTTTTTTAGAAAAAACACAGATTACTTGTGCTCTGCAATTTAATAACCATTCAGTACTTACATCTATGATTTCGGGGTCTTTCCCTGTCTGACTACAGAGTCAGTTTGATTAACTGGTATGTGGCTAAACCTTTTTACAAGCTTTAGACTTTTCATCACCTTTTACGTATTCTGTTTACATATTTTAATATTATTGCCAAGAAAGGCCCATGAAATATGAGACTTGAAAAAAAAAAATCCAGTGTTTTAACAATTAAATTTGGCCATAAATAAGGTTGAACAAACTTCTTTTTTTTCTCTCCCTATATTGCAGATTGACTTAGCAATAAACACGAAGGTTTAGATTACTGGGACTAAATTGCAGGACTTCATAATCACTTTTTAATTTGGTGTCTATGCTCCTGAAGTAATGCTGTTGTGCTTTATGTTTCTGCACCAACTAACCACCTCATCTCCCTTCCTGACTAAAGGACCTATTTCGCAATTAATCTTCAATTATCTTCTGTCAAAAGGGCACATTTACCAGTGTCAGTGATCTCATAAAGCTAAACTAGTGCTTATTATCTTAAGATGGGTGTGTAAAATGCCATACAACAACCCAGCACACATTCACGTGCACAAAACCTTTTCTCAGTTGCTGTTTTTTAATAAGCCCTTGTCGTGCTTTACCCACAGATGAAAACAAAGCAACTCCAGTTAAGTGCTTTTGTACATTAATACTTAAAAAACAATAGTAATAACCAAGCAAGCATTTACGATCTTCACAGCTTCAAGGAATCGGACAGTGAAGAGACATTTTGCCCCACTCCCAGGGTGGCTGCTGCACATGGAACCGGGCTGCCTCAAGCACAGGCGCCGCGGCAGGAGAATGCTACCCAGCTGCCTCGCTCGGCAAGATGCGCTGCTCCTGTTTCATGTGGCATTTCAACTGTACCCAGCCAGAACAGCAGCATCTGATGTCACCTACAGAGATGATTTCTTCATCCCCTACGTGCGACCTCTGCGGCTACTTAGAAGCCACCTGAAGCCAGCGATCAAAACTTCCATCTGCTGCAATTAACAATTACAGTAATTTTAAATGGCAAAGAACGGATTTTGTAACATAGTTTAAAAAAAAAAATTTTGCAAGGCACTAAGTCTGTTTGGCAGAGTATTTTTTTGAGAGCAAATACTGTAATGAAGAGAGTGTTACAAACAGAACTAATTCTTTTCTGAGGAAATGCCTGTGATTTGTCTCTCAGAAGTGGCATCTTGAAGTCTAATTATTATTCTCAACGAAATCACCATATAAATAACATCAAAGCCGCTAAACAGAAATAATACTTTTGGCTCTCTGGGGATCCCACCTTTTTATTTACCTAATACAAACACAATCAACCCTCCTCCTCAAAAAAGCGCTGTGCTTCATCTGTAAGGACAGCCAATGTTCATTAGAAAATATTTCTGTTGCAGTCCAGAATATAATCAGGATCTTTATCCTCATGCTGACCAACACCCAGTTTGTAATATTTTTTCCCAACAAAGTGGTGGATCAAAACCCAGTAAAATTATTTTAAAGTTTCATAAATATACATGATTGCATTTTACATACCAACTGCCTCTTCCTCCAAGTGAAATATAAAACTTATTTTTCAAGGAAAAAAAATCAGAGAGATATTTAAAAGTGAACAACAAGACAGTTGTATATTTGTTATACACTGGATTTTTTTAACTGTGCAGTGACATGATCAATGCAGGAACCCACATCTGTTCTTATCCTACACAGCAATAGTACAATAACTTAAAAATGAATTAGCACTTGTGTAATCAATCACATGAAGTCTCTCTTACAATATATGTATATTTTATTTTTGTAAACAGCTTAACTTAATTTTCTTGGAATCCTTCTCCTCTTTTAATTTCAAATTTAATTGGGCTGTAATTACATATCTTCTCTGTCATGTGCATAGTAAACCTGTTTCATCTTTGTCACACTACATATTAAAGTTAGCATATGCGACTTCTTGATACAGACCTTCAAATAATGACCTTTGACAGTTCATCGTACTTAGAAAATGATCTTTTAAAGGTGACCTGGAGAACCAATAGGAAAATGAAGCTCAGTTCAGAAATAAATGCCGTACACCCCCAGCAAGTAGGCAGCAGAAGAGAACTACGTTCCAGTTTATTGTTCCTTCTAGCAGCATTTCATTGCTACCAAACAACTGCAAATGTATCATTCTGGGACATCGCTGAAAGGACTTTGAACCTTTGAAGGTATCTCCTTATGGCGTGGGAAACATATTTATAAGTAAACCTGATCTACATTCAGCTTTCCCAGGACACCCTAAGCTACGCCTACCAAGGTATGGCTTCTGCATGAAGCAGCCTTTTGCTGCTCAGTGGTTGGCAGAAGCGCACAGGAGCCACACAGGAGCATGCGGTCAGCAGGGAACCACCTCTGCGGGTGACTAAACCACAGGTGCTGGGTCTACCAGTAAAAAAGGAAAGATGCAGGTCTAGAAACGTTTGTCCTGTCAATGAACCACAACCATACTATGCATTTTTCTTCAGTATTAGGGACTGATTTTTGTTTATTCATGTTGCCTGGGATTTTGTAAACCTCATCAATGCTATGGCAGTTTGCAGAACTGGCAAATGAACCCTGACATGAAAGAAGGGAGGCAAACAATTAAGGAATGGGTTTTCCTGTTGGTCCAGATACACAGGGCTGCACAGCAGGACTAAGAAGCAAATGCCCTCCTTGCAGGTGAGCTTTTTCGTTTCCACAGCAGGCAGTGAGGTATTCAGTGCCTTAAGGATATCATATAGCAGCAGTAAAACTTACCTTTACAGTCTAACATAGTTCCACTAGCCTATGACTTTATGAAGAACAAGGCAGTGCATCTAGGTTTTGCCAGCTGCCTCTCTCTCATTATCTGCCTTTGTTTCGTTGTACTCAAATAAATCACAGGTTCACCAAACAGCCAAATGAAATTAACTGGAGACAACACACACGTATTCCAAGACAGTTAAGCTACCTTTTGAATTGGATATATAAATTCTAACGTACATCCTATGTTTGCTAAAAAATAACAGAAAAATGTTGTTGCTGTGGACAACTGATCACAGTCAGGTGTAATTTACTTGGGTCACTGCCATCATTTAGTGAATGCACATTGTAATTTACTCAGCTGTATTTAATGAAGGTTTTAGTTTATAATCACATTTACACTGCACTATTTTGCTACCATTTTACTCACAATACCATTGATTCTAGAAGAATCATACTTTAAGAAATACACAAGAATCCTGCTACTGAAGACAATGCACTTTACTACCAACAAAGAAAGGGAAAAGGGTAGAAAAGAGGTTAAAAGGAAAGGGGAGAAAAAGGTGAAAATAAGAAAGGGAAAAAACAGTATAAAGGGGAAAAAGGAAAGGGGAAAAAAAAGGAGAAAAAAGAAAATTATAAAACTTGCAAGAGAATTTAAAACATAATATTTGAATAGAACATGCTCTGCAGTAATAATACAAAATAGCATGTGGAAATTATGCTACTGTTGCTAAGTATCTAATGTGGTTTCTAAGTAACAACCAAGGGAAAATCAGGAGTAACAATACATAATACATCATTTTACTTAACAAGGACCACATTTGTAAACTTCATACCTTAAAAAATCTATTTCTGTGTGTATGTAAACAAACACACGCAGAAATATTTTCATATGCATTTGATTAGCAGCCAAGTATAAAACCACCACTAATTCTAAATAAAATCAGAATTATTTTAATTATTGTAAGAAATCATAGCAGGAAAATTAATCCTATAATACAATTTACTTACAAAGAAATACCCTTGAAATGGATAAAAGTAGAATTATGATTTTAAAACCTTATATAATAGATATAAATAAATTAAATGCCTTTTCTAAAAAAAGATTTGTACTGAAATTAGGTGGATTTTCCTATTACAGGAGACATGAAATGACTACATTAAAAATTAAAAACTCAAGGTCCTCTAAACAGTCTGATTTGCAGCCTTGTCCTAAATATTATGCCAAATATTCAACAAAAAAGCTTCATAGTCAAGAAAAAACTCTATTTTCTTTTTTCAGTTATGACACAGAAGATAAACAGCAGAGGAAAGTGACAAAATTAAATGACCAACAGTATAAAAACTCTGGTATTTGTCACTTTCAGGCACTTTCATAACTCTGAAAATAATGTTGTTCAACTGTTTATTTGAAAGGAAAAAATCCCTCCTTTTAGGAATTCAACTTTCTAAAAATTAAGTATGCTTGTAAGTGAATCATCATTAATTTTAACTAGAATAGCTACATTATGATAAGCTGGGCCCCAAGGAGAAATAAGCAATCTCAAATCCCATCACAGAATGCTGAAGGCAGTCACACAACAAAAGACCTCTTCAAAATGGTATTTTTAATGAAGCACGTATAAATCAAGTTTCTCAACTAGTTCAACAAGTTGCTAATAAATAAAACAGCTGGTGATTTCTAACCATGGGTTTATAAAAAAATTGATACTCCTAACCTTCTGGAAGGCTCTACACATTTGTGTGACACTTTGAGGAGATAACTCAGCTCAGAGACCTGATCCCAGTGAAGCGTCAAACCACTCTGTGCATGTCACAGAAGCCGCACACTAAAGGCAATGAAACCAGCTACCAATGGCTTAAGCCACAGGTCAGGATACACAACAGGGTCTGCATGAGGAATGTCATACCCAACCCAAACATACTTTAGCACTGAAGAGAACAGACATCACATCCTTCAAAACAAATACTGAAAATTAAATCTAAACAATCTCAGGGCTGTTTTTTTACATCACCAGCTTTCATCAGAGCCTTAATAGCTCTTGCCCTCATCTCAAGCTCCAGAAGCTCCAGCTGCTGTGCTGATGGCTGAACATCTTCTGATGGAGGAATGGCTAAGGTTGCTGCTTTGTGCTCCTTTGGGCTGGACTCTGCCAGCCCCAGGATCTCATTCACACTTTTCTCAATGTCCTTCTGAAGGTCATCTATCTGACCGGCTCCACTTCTGACAGTGTTTTCTTGCACATCTGGGCCATCTTCTTCATTGCATGGGCCTTCTATGTCACTATCATATGCATCCGCGTTTATGCTGAGGACATCACTATCTTCTCCCTTGCCTGTAACACAAACGTAACAATCATACAGTCGCCTACCAGAACCATTTTTCTTTCAACTTACAAAATCGCTTCTGCTTAAAGTGTTTCCCTGCAGATTAGGAGAGTGGCAAAAGATCCATGAATTTAAGACAACTATTTCCTCTTCTTTTTCTCCTCCAACTTTTAAGGCTGGTCTAATTTATACAAGTGTTAATGCATTTTTATGCCAATTTAGACATAGCATGCAGTATAGCAAAGCAGCAGTACCAGGAAAATTTATTCCATCCTATGGAGTTACATGATCTATCTTCCCAATTAAAATGTCATAAGATTTTATATCACAAGGAAGCCTCTGCAGTGCAAAAATGATTATTTTTACCTTTAAAGCAAACCTAGTCTTCAAAATGCAATTTTAAAAATGGCACTTTAAAACTATTTCCTTTTTTAAAAGGAGTGGGACACTATAGTCAGGCACAGTACTAAAAATTAATAGAAACTCCACTTATAGTGCAACTATTCATAATCTATCACAGGTATTTCAGATGTATTTAACTCGTGAAAACATGGGGAAAGTTATGGCATTGGCTTTTAAAGCTGGCTAAAAGTTGGGAGTTTTACTTAAAAAAAACTTAGAAGAGGCAGTGCAATAATATAAAAGCAAAACTCCAACAGAACCTGAGTAACTGTTCTCACAATTTGGCTACAGAGAGACTACTGCTTTTGACACATTGGCCTCAGAAACTATCGTCCTTCACCACCCTTTGTATCTGTCCCAGCTTACAGTAGGATTTGTTCCTGCTTAAAATGAACAATTTATAGTCAGATGATGGTAAAGTTACTGATTCAAAAAGGCTTTATAATTGCTTTTGGTAGTACCACTATCCAAATGTATGACTGTGTTCCCTGTTAATTAATAATGAGAGTTTAGAGCTGAAGATGTGTTTTTTAAATATATATAATTTCTTACCGTGAAGATTCAAATAATGCTTGCATTCCTAAGTAAGCTACTTTAACCTATAATGATCTTGTATATTACCAAAAAAATTCTTGATTTAATATATATTCAGGTAGTATTGCAAACCTGTTTTTCTTAATTTTCTTTAATTCTCTAATTTAAAAATATTGGAGAGCATGAAGACAAGGGAGCCAAACTCTTCTCAGTACTGCTCGCTGACAGGACTAGTGACAATAGGCAAAAATCAAAACACACGGAATTCCATCTGAACACATGGAAAAACTTTTTTACTGTGAGATTGATCAGACCTAGAGCAGGTTCCCCAGAGAGGCTATGGAGTCTCCGCCCTTGCACATAGTCAAAACTCGACAGCACACGGTCCTGAGCAACCTGCTCTGGCTGACCTGCTTGAGCAGGGATTGGGTTTGATGATCTCAAAACAGACCTTCTAACCGAAACCTATGGCTCTCTGAGTCTTAAAATCAGTATGTTGACATATGGTTCTCTTTCACCAAACCATTAATTATTTTTTTTGCTAGTTTCATCCATCCATACATTCGGCTCATGAACCTCAAATCTGCAAGGCTAGAAGTACTGATTTGCAAGGACTGCTCATCAACAAAACAACCAATACACTGGAAACCCAAGTAAGTACTTCCTCTGTGGGAATTGCTCTTTTTTAATATCAGGCAACCAGAATCTTACTGTCATTCAAACTATAAAAAAAAAAAAAAAAGATAATGCAGGGACCTATGATTTTAGTACCTTTAACTAATTATCTTCCTATCACTGGCTTTTTTGCTCAAGATGCTCATATTTAATGTTTTACTGTTGGAAAATTTCTGGAAATATTTTCTCAATACTTCTTCTCAGTAAGAATGTTCCTTTGACATGTGTTTCATGATCCGATACAAACAATTCTGTCCCCTTTCAAAAAAAAAAAAAGAGTAAGGCATCTTTCAAATGAGATTTTTAGAAGTCTTTGTCTTATGCTATTAATATCTCAGTCAGTGTCTTATTATAAAGGAAATATTTAAAAATGCAGAAAAAGAATGTGAGACTTTTCTTGAAAACATAAGTGTGAAGTGTAAAAAACTCCATAACCACATAGTGATCTGTATTTTTTTTTGAGTTTTTGTGCAACCCCTTCACACTAGGTGGAAGTTCTGTATAAAGATTAGCAGTAGAGTATAAATTACAAAAATTCAATTGTTCCTTGTTTAAAATCAGTTTAATCAACCAACCTTAAAAGACACCACTTTTACTTTTAAAGGAAAAACAAATAGGGCCTTAGAAAAAATATTACTCTTGTTTAAAATGCTTTTTGGTGCATGCATGAGTTTGGTTTTAATTCATGAGTAGTGCAGAAAAACCTTAGGAAAGACCCATTTTTCTTGGGGTTTATGACATTCCTGCTATCCTGAGGGTGTGAAAAAAAAAATCAATTCTGACTACTAAGAAAGATATAAATGCACTTTCTCTGTGTAAAAAACAAAAAAGGGAGGGAGGAAGTTAGGGAGGGAAGAAGGAAGGGAAAATAATTTTTTTTCCAATTAAAAAAATCTCAAATTCATTTTATAAACAATAGTAACATTTTAAAACATAGCTCCAAGGGTTTTATTGATTCAGGGTTAAAGATTTTTTTACTATATACACTTAAAAAAAGATATTCAGATACCTACTCCTGATCACAAGCTATGATTTGTCACAGCATTTAAGTCCCGATTCAGGAATACTGCATGTTACCCTGACTGAGAATGCACTCCTGATTTAGGAACTTACATAGCTATCAGTCTAATACCTCATAACACTGGTTTACTGAATTGCAAAAACTGACTATCATACTGGGAAATACAGCATATGTGGAAACATATACAGCTAACGTATGTGGCACCTCCAATGCTCTAATCAAAGCTGACAAGAAAGCAAATTCAACTCTGGAAAATGTATGATAAGCCATATAAATGAAGTTTACAGAGAACTTTAGGTCTTTGTTTTATGTAACATAAATCATGATTTTCAAGCAATAAAAACTGAAAGCCTAAAACACAAATGATTCCGAAGCTATATAAAATCCTCCTCACAGCAGTATGCATAAAAAGTACTCATAACAGATGAACATAACCAGGGCTGCCTTCAATCCTAAGTAGTTCTGCCCTGTTCCTATTGCGACAGTAGCTTCAAGATTAATATTTCAGTTTAAGATGCAGTTTTACCTATTTCCCATACTATCAAATCAACTTTGAACACTATCTTTTCAACTTTACCTTGCAAGACACAAAGTATGTGAAAGATCAAAAGAAATGGGAATCAACAGGATTAAGAAACAGAAGTTGTTCTGCCCTGCTGCATAGCATCAGTCAGTATTTACCTGACATACTGCTCAACCAAGCAGCATTTCCATGAATCAAAAAAAATAGGTGTATCAATGGATTGTAGTTCAAAGCCTGAAAGTTAACTTCTGAGCCTACTCATCCTAATTCACCACCAAAGAGAAACCGACTTTGCACTGGGTCCGGCTGGGATGGAGTTAAGTTTGCTTCAGAGCAGTCTGCATGGTGCTGTGGTGTGGATTTGTTTCTGAAACAGTGTTGATGACACACCAGTGCTAGCGCTGAACAGAGCTTGCACAGCCTCAGGGCTTGCTCTGTTTCTCACTCAGACCCCATAGCAAGTAGGCTGGGGGTGGGCAAGAGGTTGGGAGTGACACACAGCCAGGACAGCTGACCCCAACTGATCAAATGACACTGTGCTCAACAATAAAAGCTCAAGGAAAGGAGGAGGAAAGAGGGACCTTCACGGTTATGGCATTTGCCCTGCCAAGTAATTGTTATGCATGCTGAGGCTCTGCTTTCCATGAACTGGCTAAGAATCTGGCCACCAATAGATAGTAGTGAATAAATCCCTCATTTTGCTTTGTTTCAGTGCACAGCTTTTGCTTCACTTATTACAGGTCTTTATCTTGACGGGTAAGTTTTCTTGCTTTTGCTCTTCTGATCACCTCCCCCACCCCACTGGGTGGAAGAGTAATTGAGTGACCAAGGAGCACCTACTGCTAGGCTGGGGTCAACCCACCATAGGATTGCTTTTGTACTAGTCACATATTAAGCAGAAACAAAATATTAACAGTCATTCATGTTTGTTCCAGAATTAGAATGGACCACGAAGCTGGGCAAAGCCGCCTTGGGTTCCATTCAGAATTTGGAGCCTCCAAAACTCAGTAATACAATGTTCATACAAGCTCATTGGCCTATAAATGTTTAATTAGCTGATGGGCTTTATTTCCCTCTTTGAGAGTTGTAATTTTACCCAGTAATAAAGAACATGGTTGGCATTTCTTATTATCTTTTTCATTTTGATAACTTCTACTCTTTATTTCAGCTACAGCTGCAAAATTCATTTTAGCACACTTAATACCAATTTTTAATTTTATTTTATCCACTTCTGCTTATCACCTCATTCTTTTCTTCCCATAGCATCACAGGCTGCAGCTCAGCACAATAAGATTAGAGTTATATTTTTGAATTTATACTGATATTCTCAAAAGCTCTTTAAAGCTAACATCTTGAGTGGAAGCCACTGTTATAGCCCAAAGCCATCATGACATTCTGGTTGATTAAGTCATAAAAAACAACAATGAAGCAATCACCTGCAACAGTCATCAATTCCCTTTGATAATACAAAAGTGGAAGAAATCTGCAGGAAATCTGCCAGTTCTAAGGTCACTCTGTATAGTATAACAAGCAACATTTAAACCATTCCTCACAAAGTCATAGCAACCCGCTTCTAAAAGTTTTGATGCTTTTATTATGACTCTTTACTTCTCCATTTAACTCCCCTCACTAATTACTTCAGAAAAAAAACATGCTTCCAAAGTTATTCCACGAGACATCTTTTAGACAACATTCTGAATTGTGAAATAGGAGTTGCAGGAAGCAAAAATAACGTCAGATCATCACAGAAGAGAAATACAGCTTATAAGAATTTGCAACATTTTTTGATTGGAAAAGCTATTTCTGATGTTATTGCATACAGCTAGTCCAAATGAAAATAAATAGACTGAGACAGAAACACCTACAATTCTAGTGCTTCATGTACAAAATAATACTGGCAGTTGTTATATGGTGCTGATTTAATGACTGGAAAAAAACAAATATTGCTGCAGGTTAGAAAACTATTCCCTTATGCAGCAGGCACTCAAATGCATACCACTAACTTACGTGCTTTTGCACTTTCTATTCTGCCAATCACTGTAGTACCTGAATGTCTCACCACATTTTTGCATTTAAAAAGAGAAAATATACAGGACAAAACATTCATGCTCAGAGATTCAAAGATTTGAGTATGTACTTCCGCTGGCACTGACTTGAAGTAAAATATGCCAGTTATGAGGAGTGGTGGGTGTCAAAAACCATGCCATTGGACCTTAGCTCTTGCACGATCGAACAAAGCAAGGTATCATATATCAAGACTGAACAAAATGATTAAATTACAAGCAATCCTTTGGCAAACAATTATTATAATGGATTTCTATGAATGTCAAAACAGAGTACTGTAGACTCGTATGATCTTCTCAACAGAAAGTAAAACTGACTCTCAAAGAATTCAGCAAATGGTAATAGCAGTAATAGCAATCATCTATATACCAAGAAATTGAGATGACTAAAGTTCCTCTTCACCTGAAAAACTAGATGTGAAGAGCCAAATGAGCCTTGCAAGAGCTTCAGTCATGTTCCAGAAGCTAAACTAGCAAACTTTGAAGACCTGCATTTTGCTTCTAACCACAAAATGCAGTCTCACAGAATTAAGAAGCCAACGTTCCTGCTCCAAAGTTCTTCTTCAATGTTCCTCTCTCCTTTCCAGAACAGGGCCCAAGGGAGAGCTTGTAACCCTGCACCAGCTGATTTCTAAGATGATGATTCTCTGGGACTGCATCTACTGTCCAAAAGAGAGCTATCAGTTAACTGGAATTAGTCACCACCCAACATCAAGGAAACAAAATTTCACCTTTTTCCACTACATACCTTGTTTTGATTCCTGACCTTCCAGCTTGTTGTCTTCTCTCAGAGAAGAAGTAGAGTCTATACTGTTGTCCTGTCTGGAAACAAACAAGATGACATTTTGATCTATGCCTTCTACAATTTAAGAGAATTTTTCTAAGAAACGTTCACTTTAACTAAAGAAATTATGTGGCAGTAAGCCAATAGGCCAGCTACAGTGTGAGGCAAAAGAAACGTACAGAGTGCTAATCTAAGCACTTGAGAATGAGGGGGTTTTTTGCTTTGCCTAGTGATACACAAGGATAAAGTGAATATTTCCACTACATCCTAGCCTTTCAGAGTAAGAATTGGTAGCCTCTCCCTAATATTAGGAGCTTTCTTCTAAAACTCAGAATAAATTGTCACACAGTTAGATTATTTGAAAAAAATATAGTTTCAGCTACATTTAAATACTATTTACTGATTTCTTCTGAAATTAAGAAGCTATTTGCATGAAGTTACCATCACCCCACCACCACTCACCTCTCCTACATCACATGGTTTCACAAATGGCCACTTCTTAAAACAAAATGAAACTCAACTGTTAAAATCGTATTAAGTATCTGCATGTCTCTGATTGTTCTATTTAAAGATTTCTACCCTTGGCCTGTAAGGTTTCAACTTCTTTATATAAGGGATAAGGAAGAGATACGTTTGTGAAATGTTCGTGTCCTTCAGACTTTTTGTGTGTACTAGTTATACAAACTGTGAAAATACTGTGAAATACACAGGAAGAAGGAAGGCAGAAGGACCCAGAACCACAGGAACAGTTCAACTGCCATGTTTAGTGAGCATTTTGACAGTAGAATTGCCCATTTCCTACCCTGAATGTTGGTGTCGAACTGGTTTCATGCATATCAATATGGAATCAATTCAGCTATCCTGCCTGTGGGAGCTAAATGGCACTATAAAAAGGGTAACAGTATTCTGGTATCACAGATGTAAATATAATGACTTTAACTTGTTCTTCAGCAATGTCCTGAAGGCTTTTCCTAAAATTGAATGCAGATCTATTTTCTCCATGCTCTCAAAGACCGACTTATTTTTTTCAGGTGTCTAATGGCTATGTTAGGAGGGAAAACATCGTAATACTTCTAGCCATCTTGGTCTGAGAGACGGACTTACTTTGATTGTCATTTCTGTAGTAGCAAAGGTTACAAATCAATAGACTCCTCTGTTTCTCCCACTTTTTTTACTCATTGCAACATAAATGTGTATGGTAGCATGCACTAATAGATTAAGGGGAATGCGTAGATGTTTTCATATGCACACCTGAAAAAGAAGATTTTTAAGTGTTCTGCACCTTAAGTAAGGAAGCCCCAAAAGAAATGTATTGTTCAATGCCATTTTAATAATCTAGGAGCAGACTATTTACTGTCACGCATTTTTCTCAGACCTTAGCGGTACATATCCTTTCAGTTTGCTTTCCTACTTGGTCAGCTCAGGAAGTACTCCCACAACCTTTTAATTTCTGTTGGAATTTCCATGCCCAGGCAGGGCTGAAAGAGAAGGAATGGATACAAACTAGATGTTGAAATAGCTTTGCTGAGCAGGAAGTTCTGTATATATGGCTATCCCCTTCAAAAGATTATTTAGACTTTGCCTCTTCACAAACAAAGAGAGTTTGCCCCTTTATTTTCTATTCCAGTCATCAGTCTTGTACTACAAAGGCCAGAGGTTTTGCAAGATGGATTACAGCCCTCACCTTTTAGTTGTAAGGTAAACCCAGGAATTCAACAAATAAAATTAGGTCTGCTATACGTAATGGTTTAGACATGTTAACCAGTGCCTCAATATTCCTGCTGTCATGGGGGAAAAGGAACACTGGACAACATGACATTACCATGCTCAATTTGTTAAGTGGGTCAAGCAGAGGATAGGTTGTGAGGAAAAGTTTTGCACTCATACACACACCCAACAAGGTCAGAGTTAACTGAGACCCACCCTAATTACCACTCCAGTGAGCTTGCAAAACCTGACCCAGGGGAAACATCTCACTGCCAGGCTCCAGGCCACAGCTTGGGACCAAAGCCTAACTGGTCTTCTGCTTTGAGATGGTGCCAGACTCCCAGGGAGCAACAGTTCCCCACCCACCTCCATTGCTGGGTGGGGTTAGGCCAGAAGCTGGCACAGACCACCAGCTAAATCTGTCCACGATGCTGTCACAGCACACCTTCCCAGAAATTTTGTGTTTTCTGTCCTGTCACTTGCCAGGGCTTATCACGCTCAGTTCTCTGCTGCATTGTCCTGTCCATTAGGTTATGCATTTAATAGTGAATAAGCACAAAGGCCCCACGAGGAGCAGAGGAAAACTGCAAGGAAAGAAAGCCTAGTAACTCCATCAGTGCAGAGATCACACTGCCTCTTCTCATCCCCCCCTCCCTCTCCCCCAACAACTGCAAAGGGGACCATAGGTCAGAAGGGCCCACCGGATGGGGCTGCCAGAAAGTATGCAGAATGAAAAATGCGCGTATGTCCTCAGGAAACTTCAATGTCATGCATCGGTGTGTATGCAGATGCTTGTAATTCACCAGTAAACTTGAGGCTAGCCTAGCCAGCAAGAAGGATGAGAGATCTGGGAGTTGTGTACCAGACAGACTGTCAGAGCAGAGACCAAATTCCTGAAAGAGACCAGGGTCTGCAAGAAGGCAATCTGAGGGACCATAGCTCTGCTAGATACCCAAGAGATCAACAGTCTGAGGGTCAGCTACTGGGGACCATCGTAGGTCTGCACCAGCCATCAGAGACACCTGTGCGCGCAAGGAGGTCTGAGCAGCAACAGGAGTGGGGATGAAAACCTTGCGGGCTTGCCTGTCCACATAACAGCAGCCAGGGAGAGCACTGGATCTGGGACCAGTTACTGTTCAACAGGTCTGGAAAGATCCACTTTTTTTTATTTTCCTTCTTTTTTGGTTTTTTAAGCAACTCCTAATGATTTGCTATACTTAGTCACTCGAATCTTGACCAAAATAAGGTTTGCTCATCACTAAGACCAAAAGCTACTTAGGCTGCCCCCACCCCATCCTCCCTCACACATACACTTCATTGTTTTGAACTGAGTAGTCATCTCTGCACGGGACAGCAATGTTTCACTTGGGGAAGTCTGACCTTGCACAGAGAGTATCCAGGCAAGAAACTTCACATTTCTGGTATCACCCTGAGCTCCGACGCCAAATTTCACTGAGGAATTGCAATCACCCCTTTGACAGAAAATGCAGAGTGACCTCTATGGTTCAAACACTGGCTGTGAAATTACCTACACCCATTGTAACAGCTATGTGAAAAGAAAATCATCAATTGAAAAATCACACATCAAAACTTACTGTAAAGTGTCCTCCTGTTGCCTTGACACTATCACTGATTACAGCAAAAACATGTTCCTTTAAAGGCTACCTACTGTCAGAAAAAGAATTTTGAGAAGCCAAAAGTACTTTTACAGCACATTTTACACTTTCAGAATTGTTTGGATGGAACTGTGGTTGCTGGTGAACCTTCACTACTTCATTTAATAGGTGGGCATTTTGCACCATCTTGTGGCCAACCAGAAGCATTTCAGTTCACACTTCAGTTTGCTCTCAACTTGTTTAATTTGTTAGTAAGAAATACTTTTTTTCCTAATTATCTATGCTGCAATATAAATTTTAAAAAGGGTAGCATAACATCATGCCTCCAAACAATGGGAGCAGAATATATGCTAATGTAAAATTAAGGCACAGTACACAAATTTAATACCTTCTTCTTTCATGCCATGCTAGTAAGTGACCACAGTAATTCAGAGCTCCCTCTTTTCACCAGTCTTTAAAGAGACTTCTCCCTCAGGATGACAGTTAAGTTCAAAGTCAGTCTTCCAGGAGATAAACTCAGCTTTTGGGTTTGGTTTGTTTGTTGTTTTTTTTTCTAATAGAACAACTTTTTCATGGTATGTTCTTTTCAGCAAAAAGGAGCTAACTATTAGTGTTTGTTGGTGTAATGCCGTAAATTTGTTTGCCCTATGCTAGCTTATTGTGTTGGTGTGCGCCAAGGTAGTGCAATGCTTACCTGGGCTCATGCATGTGGATTCTGTACAGAACCTATTACTTTCAGGAATCTGCATAGCTGCCAAAGAAATCTGGGTTTGAGGGTGACTTGGTACCACAACTCCAGCAGATTATGCAGCATGTGGTAAGACAGCAGCACAGGTTAGGAAAAGGGCTACTGGTCAGGGGAATGGATGGCTAAGGATTAAGAAAATAGCACTCCAGTACTGGTGGCTGGGATCCCAAGCATCAGCAGTAACTGAGGTTGAAGACCAGCAGGAAAACTTTTGTGATAGAAAAAAATACCTTAATGTTGGACAAGAAGACAGTCTGAAAACATGAGATAGTCATGCTGATACTTTCCTTACAGGGCTTTTAATTGTCGTTAAGGAACATTCTCCTGGAGTGAGGCTTGAGATCAGTACCTCTGCTACTCTGACGTGAAGATGATGTACCTTCCTAGATTAAAATTTGCCTTTGTGGTTCCAAGTCTAAACCAATATTTCTACAAGTCCCAAATCCTTATGAGCTTCCTGCAAATTTTTGTCCAAGGGTAGTTTTCCATGACAAATGAGAACTAAAACAATTAACAGCAAGCAATTTAAAAGAAAATAAACAAATCCAAAAAGAGAAAAAAATCCATATGAAGTAGTGCTCCCCAGAAAAGATATCCCAAATAACAGATGGTAATCGAACAGTTTAATGTGCTATGAAAGGTCCATCAGTCCAACTACAGGTGAAGTTTGAGGACACCATGAGAACAGAAGACAGTGAACAGATGCCAAGTGCTAGCATATCTGTTCAGTGAGTCATGTAGCCTATTCTTTCAGTGATTCCAAATGGTGAAGATAACCAAATTGTCCTATATCAGATGGCAATTGCGTGCTTGTGAACAGCCCAGTACCCAGGAGCAAAACATGTTAAAACAAGGCAAGCTTTCAAACTGCTAACCTTTCTAAAACAAAACAAGCAAAAACTGCAGTTATGACTTCAAAGCAGTAAAAAGCCTGTAAATTCTTGAAATATTAAACTGCAAATTTTCACACAGTGAAAAAATAAGCACATTAGATTTTTCAAAGCAAAAGATCATTTACTTACATTACACACATGAACATATGATCATCATAGTGATATTAGCATGCTTGTTCTTTTCATACATATTTTATTACTACAGCAAATAATTTACATTCAGTCCTTCTACTGGAGGGTATTTAAAATGCCAGTTCAGGAAATAGGAAAGAAATAGCTCAAGAACATGCTAATACCTTTTGAATGAGATGGGAAGAATGCCTACTTGGTTTTGCAGGACATTAAGTGGCTAACTCCTTTCAATTAAGTATCTGTCATTTAGTTGGAAGCTTGGTATACAGCAATTCTCTCAGTTTAATGGTATTCCATTGCAGGCAGTAACACAGAAACAAGAACAAAAATCTGAGAACTGCATGGTTAATAATCCACACAGAGCTCATAATTAATGAAGCGTATATATTGTAAGAAAAATTTCCAGTTATTGGCAAACACAGGCCCTGCTTCTTCAGTTCTTCTGCATACTTATTGCAGGATTTCTAGTCTTTAGTTCAGAAGAAGCTGGTGACAAAATAACAGAGCAAGTGTTTCAAATGCTAATGTAAGAATCTGAAGCTTTTACAGACCTGAAATTTAGGAAAAGCCTCAGGACTTCCAGTTCTGGTGACAGAATGAAGATATGTGCATCAGAAAAAGGAAGGTTCAATTTACAATTACAGATACAACACTATACAAAAGCTTCAGATAAAAATCTAAATTTTGCAATCTTCCCTGTATGTGGAGAAACTTCTCTAAATCCCTGCTACTTCTAGAAGGTACAGACACAAAGCAGGTCTTTTGAGACAGGTAAGTATTTTAGGGGAAAAAGACATAGTACAAACTATACCCTTCTGAGAAAGCCTGTATATTTTGATACACTTTTCTTCAGATGTATTGATTTCAACTTTCTGGATTTCTGTTGATATATGGATATTGCTGAAGGTATAAGTTTGTAGATTTTTTTTTTTTAAAGAACAAGGATGAAAGAAACAAACCAATGTTTCCAATCAGTTAATGAATTTTTGACTAGAGTAAGACTTGCTATCTACATTTTCCCTTCCCATGTTTACACGTCCATGAAACCAACCAAGACAGGTCAGACTTAAGACAAAAAAGCTTTGATGTTGCATCATTAATAGAATGCAGAAAAAAGTAGTAATTTACAAGAAAACCACAAGTAATGAAGACAAACAATGAAGACCCAATGGTGAGAATACAAGGAAAGAAACTGTCTTTTTCGTTCTGAAAAGACTTTTCTCTTCCCAGGGCAAACAAATTCACCCATTTAAACTCAGATGACAAATAAAAACATATTAGTGATTACAAACAACTGCAGTTTGGATCAGCAATGCAGTTTTCACTATTTCTTCACCATTGCATCTTTTGCCTCCCTGCCTACTGACAGACTTGTTGCTGTTCTGGCTGAAACAGATTTGCAAACTTGCATTTATATTTATTTACACACAAGTTGCAAAAATCTTACCTAAATGTCCAAAGATTAGACTTATTTAGTAAAAAGAGCTTGTGACATTTTACAGTTGTAAAAGAGTAACATTGTTCTACTTACTGAGCACTGGGCTTAATGATTAATATAAACCCTTAATTTTCCTCATTTCACCTATTTCTTCCTATCCCTTTATTTCTCCAGTATCCGAACAGCTTTCCCCTTCTTTCCCCTTTTTTGTTAAAGCTAGGACACAGCTGTATCTACGAGCCAAGGTTCTGAGATAACATCCTCATGTGTAGCTTACTATTTTTTAACCCACTGCATTAGAAGTAGAAGAAAAGCCACAATTCCTACACCAACGTATCTTGCCTGGGCAGTTTGGAGGGGTCTGAAATATTAAACTATCAGGATGGAGATAGAGATACAAATACCAGGGGCACCTCAACCATTCTGTTCAACAAAGGAAGCAATTTGCTCTATAACTTTAACATCTCTTAGTTTCTTTGACTTTTCTTTTTTAAAACACATTTTCTTCTCGATTTTGCTGTCAGTTACTGCTCACACCTTCCTCATGAGCAACACTAAGGTGACCCGGCTTTGCCAGTTTTTGATAACTGCAGCAATGGTTAAAGAACTTGGTCAGTTTTAATTCTGCTGTACTTTGACACAGGTATGAGAAAAGGTAGACAACACCAACTCACTTTAGTTTACTCACTGCTTGTGCTTGGAGTATTATCTGTACAGTGTAAAACCACTAGACTTCCAAACCACAATTTAGATCCTACAGATGATGTTTCCCTGAAACTTTCCTACTTGCCATGGGCAAATGGGTTGTTAAGCGTCTTCAGATGCCCACTAGTTAAAAAATGGTAAAACGTGCTTGCTTTCCCTATTTTGTTGTTTTATTTATTAATTGACATTAACAATTTCCCCTTTTTAGGTTTTTACCAGCTCAAATCATTACTTTATTTGCATATAAGCAAGACTTTACTCAACCTACTGTAGCTGAGGGCCATAAATACATGTCTCAACAAGAGCTTTGAAATAGCTTGCAGCTGTGGAACTGCCTTCCTGAAATCTAGCAGCACTAATCCTCCCATACCTCTTTAAGATGACGAACATTTAATGTATTTTGCAATAGTAAAGAGCTTGTGAATTAGGCCTTAAAAAAAAAATCATGTCATTTCTCCAGACATTAAAATCCTGGGGCATTTTTCATGGTTTCCTTAGCCAACAAGTCTGTCTGTTTAGAAGTTTACTGGCAAAACATCAATTCATTTAACAGATACTCCTTTACATAGACAGACCTGATATTTAGTGTATTTTGTGGGTTTTGAATTTTTTATTTTGCTTTTGTAAATAGCCAGCAGAGGGCATCAACGAAAATAAGAAAATTAGTCCACATAACTGAGTGTGTTGGCACCTTTCACAGATTATGTAGGCAACAGACAGCAGAGGGCAAAACAGAGTCACAAACTGGCTCCACATGGAACCCTAGAAGAAATAGTGTCAGGGTATTAAAACTGTATCACATGAGAAAAACTGAAACCTCACTTAACTTGGTATTACTCCATTTCTAGTGTATTTGTATGATGAGATGCGATCAAAGAAAATTACTTCATTCAATACCTGTAGAAGTTGTTCTGAATCAAAAGACAGAATCAGAAACCAGGTCCCTGTTAAATCAAAAATACTGACCACGATGTGAAATTTGCATTACTATCACTATCTTTCCCATCCATTTGTTAGTAAAGCCTAGATGACCTAACCAAACCAGCAACTAAGAGGTACTTTAAGTGTTTCGTCTTTTACTCACTGACTGACTGATTCACCTCCAGTCTTGTCTCCTCCATCTGCCTCCTCGTCAGTATCAGAATCAGCTCCAATCTTGCCTAGATATACAGTTTCAAACATGAAAATTTAGGCAGGTAATGCAATTAATTCCATATAGTTAGGCTTACTCTTAAATGATATATAATAATCAGCAGAAGAGGTTTTTTCCCCAGTTAAAGCAAGTGTTCTAAAATTAGGCTTACTCAAAACAAAAAACCTTATTTCAGTTACACTGTATTAGGAAAAAAACAGAATAGCTATACAGCACTATAGGCACTAAAAATAAAGCACAGGAGACAGAATTAATAGAAGGTACTCTGCAGCATTCAAGATTCAAAGAGTTCTGCTTAATTGAGAAGACAGCAATATGTTCACAAATAAACTCTACAGCCCTTAAATACCAAGTGGAAGTTCAGTAAGATTCTGAAAAGCTGGGATGTCACATGCTTAATCAAAGTACATAAACTGTGCGGCTCAGCAGTGCAGAGGGGTTCACCAAGAATCCTTTACCTACACCAAATACTCCAGTGCAATTGCTGATACAACTGTACTGGTACTGCAGTACGTCAGATTTCCCCTGCAGAGAACCAGGAAGCAGCTTAATGTCGGTTTACCTAAAATAACAGTAATTCTGCACTCCTAGTTTGGTTTTTTTTCCACCAAGTCAAAAGCTTTGTTCTTAGTTTGGGTACTAAGGAAAAGAAACTTATACTACTGTTTTCTGCATGTGTCCCTAGTAGTTTCCAAATCTATGGATGATTTCATCCAAGCTTAAAAGATCAAAACCAGCATATATGTATACTCTAGATATACTGTTAGCATGTGTATATATGTAATACTAATATATATGCACATATATATAGATGCACTAATATATACTTATTTGTGTGTGTCTGTATATATATATATATATATAAATAAGTAGCTAGAAATGCAGTGAAAATCCAGTTTAAAAGCAGACTATTCTCTGGTATACAGCCATGCCCAGAAGTTTCATTCATACCTTCAAGTATCTTCAAAAGTTTTTTTTCAGATAACAGCTCCAACTGCTCCAAGCAAAGCCTTTTGATTTCGTCCATGGAACAATTCTAAGAAGACAGATAAGACAGACCACAAGCTACTAAAAATTTCTGAGGACAGAGTAATTATGAATGGTAAGTAGTACTCCAACTGTACTGAATGAAGAGCTAACTAGGATTGCAAGTCCCTTCCCTATTCTGACCTATGTTGATGCAACTATTGAAGAACACCGTGTAGGTGTTTCAGTTTTGACAAGTACCAGAAATAGTGTGTGCGTGGTTTTTTTCCAAAAAATTAAGCAATACACACTATCAGTTACTTCACCTATGGCTTGCTCTTTTCACTGCAGCTGGAACACTGAGGAGCAAAAATACTGAGCCATATGTGTGAAGCACGGAACAACAAACAACTTGTGGCCCTGATTAC
Organism: Gorsachius goisagi; assembly: GCA_018403395.1. Classification (NCBI taxonomy): domain Eukaryota; kingdom Metazoa; phylum Chordata; class Aves; order Pelecaniformes; family Ardeidae; genus Gorsachius; species Gorsachius goisagi. Next base: position 47,622 of record BOSO01002047.1, read on the forward strand.
TCCCAACTCTGCATTACTTGGGAGCAGGTGGATTACAAATTAAGCCTGCAAAGACCAGAGCCAACTGTTGAATCCATGTTCACAAACTGAAGCAGATGCTGCTATTGACAACACACCAACAGTGGTATATCAAAATAAAGATAACGTAAGAAATATGAAAATCGTAATCCATTTCTCGTGCCTGATACTACCACACACTGCCAAAGATTTTATGGGTACTCCAGTTACCTTCACGTCTTGCACACTACTCGGCGTCCTCTTGGTGAAATAAAGTGATAATCTCACACTTTGAAATGGACTATGGTACCATGTACAAGTACCAAGATTAGGAAGTGCCAAGCATATTGTAACATGCAGGACCCTACTGTAGGTTTGCTTCTACACCACCAGGCAACTTCCTTTCAAAGTCAGTAATGCCTTTGCCTCCAGCTGCACCAGACCTCTTCTCTCAGAGATGAGGGGTGGATGAGACTGAATGCTACCTGCTTAAAATGAAGAAGTCCTGCCTCACATTAATAATATGACTCATTAAGATAAAAATTAAAGACAACAATTTTAAAACTATTAACAAACATCACACAAATGACATTTCACCTGCAGCCTCTTCTTCTGTACAGGCTGCTAGCCTAATTTGTTATTACCAAGTCCTGCAGTTCACACGACTCAGAAAGTGTACGTTCTAAGCCAGAAAAAATCTAGCAATACTACCACTGAAGGCCACAGAAGTTACAGTTGCAGAAGCTGTTTATCAGGAAGGGATTTTATTGCTCATCTCAGACACTGATTTAATACCATACGAAGAAATTCAGCTGACACAAAACAGAAGTCAAACTTTTATTAACAAATCATCATTTTTATTAGTGAACAACACTACTGAATTTATTCCATGCAATTATGAAACTCTTTTTGCATTTAACCAAGCAGTATGGGTGGTATAAAAATAAGCAGCCTGCAGTTAAGCAATGGCTGAGCAGTGGAAAAAGCAGTAAGCTGGAACAACTATATCAAATCGTCTCACTTTCAGAGACTCGATACAATCTTTATTTAAGAAATATACAGGCAGCTTTTAAGCTGGAAGTCTACCAGACTTGAGAGATAAATGCATTTTGTCACACAGATATTCAAGCTTGTCAAGAAGTATATAAAGGTCAGTACCTTTAAAATATCAGGCAGCATCTTCTGTAGTTTTTTCTCCCCTATGACACAGAAACACTGTTGAAGCATTTCTTTTTTGTCTGTGATATAGAAACTGACTGGTTTGAGCGACACACTGAGATCTAATCCTCCTTCTTCTATATCACTGGGCTGTTCAGCTTCTTCCACTTTCTCTTCAGACGGTACATTGGACTTTTCTTCCTAAAATCAAGGAGAGCGAGTACAGTTTTCACATCTTCTAGTGAACTAGATAAGAAGGAAACTTAGAGTTTCATTTATGCTTACAACGGTTTCCCCTTCACGATTGCAAGGTACGTGTTAAGGTGGACTTCTGACTTTTCAAATAGTGTTTTAGTTTGCAAAGTAACTGCATTACAGAAGCTACATTTTTGATTACCAAAAGCATTCTTTTGCGAAGGGAAATTTTAAGAGTTTCAAGAGGCAAAAAGTACTTTCAGATATTAACTGGGAAACATTATCTGTAAATACCTAGCTGCTGCTTATATGTGGAAGCGTGCTTTAAGGCAGAAGAAGCCTACCTCTCTGATTTGCTGTGCAATTAAATCACTAATCTCATAATTTGCAGCTTCCCTGGCTACGAAGGAAACTGGCATACAATCCCCTGTGTGGCACAGCCTCCTGAGAGTAACAGTGGCCTTCATATCAGACAATGTATCTCCCATACATCAGTGGAAGGTCCCTGCCGTGACAGAAACGCATTTTGACAGCCCCACGATTGACCCAGGGGCACGTGTCACGCCAATTTTTGTACTGCTGCACCAACGCCTCCTGGGACGGACTCACGATCCCGCAAGCACGAACGCCACCACGGGGGCCGCCTCCCGGCCTCTGCCACTCATCCCCCCGCGCCTGGCGGAAAGCGGGACGGCCTTCCGGAGCACCTCGGCGCTGCCCGTGCCTGCCCCGCCCAGCACGGCCCGGCCCGGCCCGGCCGCCTCCTCCACGCAGCCGCAGGCCGACGCGCTTTGACCGAAGGCGGCCGGCCCGGTGCTTGTGCCGCAGGTCCGGAGGGGAGCCGGCCCCAGCCACCGGCCGGGGAGCGGCCGCAGCCGCCTGCCCCCCGGACCCTCCCGCAGCCACCTCACGGCAGCCACAACGGCCAGGCCTCGCCCGCCGGGGCGCCGTGGACGGCGGGGAAGGGCGCGTTCGCGCTCTGGAGGGCACGGGCGGGCGCCGGGCGCCGGCCCCCTCCCTCCGAGGCGGAGCAGGGGAGAGGGCAGCAGCGGCCGGAGTCGCGAAGCGGCCGCCCGCCCCTTCTTCCCGCGCTACCTCTGGGGCGCCGCGGCTGGACTCGGTGCTCCGCCGCTTCCTCTCGCTGCCGCCCGGCGCCGAGGCTCCCTCCGGACAGCAGGAGCGCGAGCGGCGCCGCTTCTTCTCCTTGGAGGACCGCCGGCCCGGCATCGCCCCGCCGCGGCCGCATCCGCGCGCCCGGGCCCGCGCCCGGGGCGGAGCGTGCCGCCCGCCGAGCCCTGATTGGCCGCCTCGCCAGGCGTCAGCGCCCTTTCCGGCGGGGAGCGGAGCGTGCCGGGGGGCGGGGAGAGCGGGCGGGCTCTGGGCTCCGGGCTCCGGGCTCCGGGAGTTGTGCCGGGCCCCCGCACGCCTCGGGCTGCTGCTGTCGCCGCCAGCTTGGCTCTCTGCTCTGCCCGCCCGCGTGCGGGGCGGCCCTGGATTGCTTTTGTGGGTTTTGTTGCGTATGTTTTGTTGGGGAGCGAGGTGGGAACGAAGAAGCCGCTTCCCAAGGCAGGGAAGGCACCGGTTTATACAAATGCCTATCTTCCGCCTTCCAGTTTGAAGCGTTCTACATGGTGTTGGGCCTTCAGACGGCATTGGTGGAACTGCCCCATTTTGGTAGAGGTCCACTGAACGCAATAAAACACCCAATAACTGCCTGAGCTGCTGTTTTTATACAAAACCCACGTCTTTATCTGTGTGGACTATGTTTTCAGTGAATGCAGCACCTATTCATGCAGAGTACATAAGCTAGCTGGGTGTGTCGATAACATTATTTCTAACAGTATTGGCATTTATGTGGTCACAGGCTTCAAAACTTACTGTCAAAAAGGCATAGTTCATACTTAGGACTTCTTTTTTCCATGTGTTTGACACAGATCATCAGTGACTTGGGCCACATTAGCAAATTCATCTTTGCAATTGGAAAGTCTAGAAAAATAGAATTTCTCACCAAAATGGAAGGCTCAATCTCTATGATCAATAAACATCAAAAATCCGTGGGAAGAATAGGAAATCTGAAAATGCCCAGATACTCCTTGAGGCTTTCAATAGTCACGTATGGCATCTTGTTGCTGAACACTTAATTTCAGTCTATTCAGTACACATTTTGAAAAGGTGGGAAATGTCTACTGTTGGATTAGTTGACAGTTTAAAGAGGAGAAAAAAAGAAAAGGAAAGTGATGACAGTATATAGTAAGGGATCAAGTCCAGCTATGACAGTTTAACTTATTTTTAAACCAGAAACTTCACACAATTGGAACCAGAAAGTTATAACATTTCCTAAAGCATTTATAGTTACCTCTTTAGTACTGATCTATGGTACTACTCTTCTATAGTAAATTAGCATATTATGTTATAGAGAAGCAACTGCATCCAACGATTCATGAACGTATATTTCAATGTACAGTGCTTTTAATGAAATACATTTGCAGGCTGAAGTCTGCAACCTGAGCATGACTGAGTAGTTTTTAAAAGTCTGCTTAAGTTAAGGCCTTGGTGAGCACAAAGTGCATCATAATTACAGAAATCTTCTGATGCGTGTATCCCAGATTATGTGACTGTACTCTCCATTTGTTGTGGCAAATACAGCAGCCTGTGCTGACCTAAATCAGTTTTGATTTCTCATTCAGTTACCTAGTAAGGCATTTTATATGGTATGCCGAGTTCTGATCTAAGTAGATCCCAAGTATTCCCACTTCATAAAACCTAAGGCAGGCCTAACAACAAAGGTTTAGTGTGCAGTGCTGCCACATGCCATTTGCTGTTTTTTCTAAGAGGTTCCATTCTAGCTTAGAAAAAGATGCCAACAGAATTGTAACATCTACTGAGAAGCTTTGAATTCTTAGCACAAGACACAATTTCTCTTCAAGGTGCTCTTGAAATCTCTCAAACATACTTTCACCATTCCCCTGATTAATCAAATCAGGAGCACTTAGCAAACAGATCAAATTTGAGGTTTATTGCTGTAGATAGGAAGCCAGCTCTGAGTTCTGCACTAGGCACATCCTTGTTTTCAATGTCCTCTGGTCCCAAAAGACAGCAGCACACTGTGGACCTCCCATCTGGCACATTTCCTAGGCACAGTTTTAACATCCTGTCACTGAAACAGAAACTTCCTCCTGCTGACATCCTTAAGGTTTTCTAGTTGTTGATCTCAGCAGCAGATTTTGTAGTACACTTACATATTTGTGTGTTTACATACATGAATGCTTACGTGCACTGCAATGGAGTTTTAGAACAGTGTCATTTAAAACAGAAGCCATAGTGATTACTCATTTTCAAGACAATATGGACAAAAAGAGGATGCTTAGTTGTTATACCTCAGAAGACAGGAAGAAAGCCCACTGCTTTGTAAAAGATGCAAGTTTGCTCCCTGTTTTGCACTAAACCTGTGTTAACACACACCCAGTTTTGCTAGCTTGGGAAAATCCTCACTGAAAGCAACTGCACAAATGCACGAAGGCATAAGAATGCCAACATGCTTCTTGTGTCAATTAAAAAAAAAACAGACTTGTTTTAAGACATTACAACATACTGTAAAATCTTGCCCGGTGTTGTAACTTTTTTTTTCATTACCTCCTTTAGGCATTACCTCCGCTGCCTGTGCTGCCACTGCATCTCTCTGTGGAGACAGAAGCTCCAAGGACAATTCCTGGGGGGATGGAATCCAGTGTCCCCCACTCCCTCTGTTCCCTCAGACAGTGCTCCATCATGTACCAGGGATCACTGTACCCTGTAGCAGCAGCTCTCCTTCTATCCAAATATTCCTGGCCTGCTTGGTATATCTTCCCTAACGCGTAATGCTGCAGCCCCCAGATGAAGGATTTTTTGCTGTTCCCCATCATCTCCCTGCAAAGTTAAGTGAATTTTGTAGTATCTCTTAATATACCATTTCTTGGAGTTGCCAGAGTATGTTTATTAATATAAACTTTTTGGTCTGGGAAATTCATGACAATTTTCACATGAAGAGGTAATCTGTAACAGAGCAATCCCACAATAACAAAACCAAAATGTTAGATGAATATAAATTTCTTAAAATAGCACATGTACAAACACTGTTAAAGAGCAGTACATTAAAAAGCTAAAGCTTCCAAGAACAATTGTGTAATAGGCAACCAAAATTCAACAGACAGGCACATTATTTCACACGTTTCCTAAAGGTAGCTTCATAGACGTTTTTCCAGGAAGGGGTTGATCTATTGTTAAGCACAGTAAATCCTGAATAATCTCTTGGGACTGCCTTATACATGAATGGTTTCCTCAAATGAGTTAAAACAGTGACTAAGGCCATGATCAAGAGCATTTGTGAGGATATGTATCTGGAAATTCATCAAAAATGTAACAGTACAAGTGTGCAACTACAGATCTGAGAAACGAGGTTTGCTGGAAGTAATGTAGTAATTCAGAAAGTTCAGTCAGAGCGAGCAAAAAAAGGTTAGAGCTCTTGGTCACAAAATCCTTCACATCTGGCACAGAGGCAGGCAGGCAGGCATCATGTGATGAAGAGCTCATGTGCCAGAAAAGCTTGCCCATTTTTTTCATGTTTTCCATTCTATTTGTCTAACGAAAAATGTAACTTGAACATTGACCATCTTGACTTCATCTTAGTCCTAAACCAAAGCGTAACATTTGCAAGAGTAGTAGGAAATTACATTCCCCTTTTGAGTTGAACACCTTGGATCTGCTGGAAGAGCTGTCAAATACTTCCCTTTTCACAGTCAACACAGTTACTATGTTACAGCTACTTCATAAAACATGACTTTACATTTGTACAGTTTAGAATAGAGTATTTCAGTTGTAAGGGACCTATAACAACCACCTAGTCAACTGCTTGACCACCTCTTGCTTACCAAAAGTTAAAGCAAATTATTAAGGGCATTGTCCAAATGCCTCTTCAACACTGACAGGCTTGCGGCATTGACCACCTCTAGGAGTCTCTTCCAGTTTCTGCAGCTCAATCTGTTCTCTGCACCTAAATTTCTCTCACGCTTTCCAAGATGACTTTTTGTTTTAAAATCATTTAATATTTTGCAACATATGTAAGACACTTGCTATCAACGGGTAGAGTATTCCTGCCATTAAAAGTTAAAACCCCTGTGTAAGGTTTTGTGGAAGTTCAAGCCATTTTACTAGCTACAAGATACTCACTTATCAGTGATGCACAACATCTATATGGCAGCTAAAGATTCTACCCCTCAAAATGTCACCTAGTTCTAGGTTAAAACCAGCAAGAGCCATAAAACAGGTAGGCTTCAAAATGGAAGCTGATGGAAAATCAGGTAGATGCCATTTCCTTGCCAGCATATTTGATCAGGGTTACTATTAAACAATATTAACTAATAAGTTTGTGAAAAGCACCATTGAACTGTTCGTAACAGTTCTCAGGGCCCCTTCTACACTGACAAAAAGCATGGTCAAGAGAGACTCATTGTGCTGAAACATAGAAATGTGGCTGAGGTGGGTGTTGGGAGTTGACAGTCACTGAATCACAGCCATTTCCTACATTTCCATCTAGATGACCTTTAAGTACTGAGACGGTTTGACTTCTTGGTGATCTATTTTGATCTGAGCTACATCAGAAGGACTTCCTGCAAAGATCCTGTGCACTACAGACTTCAGAAAAGCAGTCAAATGACAAACAGTGTAAAAAGTTTTATTTGCTCTGTATCTTGCAACAAATCAAGTTTAATTCATCCACAGTATTTTCTCAATTACAGTCTGTCACAAAATATGAACAAAAGCATCATTTTTCTTCTGCATACACTGTATCTCCCAAGTGCTAAGAAAAACAATTATAGCAGATTAAGGACAAACCTACAGCATTCCTTTACCTTAGCTGGTTCTGATACAGAGGCATACTTTTTTATTTGAGAGTCAACTCCAAGAGACTTAGCTAATTGCACAGCATTTGTATCATCACTGATTAGCGTCCCAAGAGCCACAAGCAGTCTAAAAATGGCTTCAAGATCTTGAACAACTTCCATAACTGTGCTGATTACTGATAAACACTGAGCTTTGCCCTCAATGTTGTTGACTTTATGTAAACATGCAGCATAGTTTAACGTCAGTGTGGCAAGCGCAATGTGGATGTTCTTATTATTGCTCGATTTCATTTCTGTTGCTTGTGCCATTATTTCATCTCTCTGTTCCATCATGAGCTTCTGGCCTGCCTGGCTGACAAAACAATTGCAAAGAGCTCTAAGTGCCAACAGCTGGTTTGCTTGCTTTCCTTCAGGGTTCAGAAATTTAAGGAGAAGGATGATAAATTGTACATGATCCTTTTCACTGCAGAAGTTCTCAGTCACAGTAGGATGCCTGACAGACAATCTAAGAATGTCTAGGGCTGGAAAGACAATATCTAAGAAACAAAACAAAAAAGTATTTTAGTGTTAATTTTGCATTATATGCAAATGTGCTGGTGAGTTTCTTTCAGACACAGACTTTCTTAAACCCCTAGATTTGGGAAAAGATGGTAACAGTTTAATGAAGGAAGAGATTCAGGTAAAGCACAAACTGTCTGAAATTCATGAAGACAAGTATTGACAAACACATTCTAGTAACGCTTCAATTAACCACAAAAAACCATACACTGTTTATCCCAAATTAAGGAGCTTTGCAAAAAAATCTTAAAATCTTTCCTAAAAGCTCTAATTCATTACACTGAAGGCAAGCATAAAATGTAACTAATCCAAAGAGGTCTCTGAAAGCTTTTCAGTGACTGAACACCCCTACACAGGCAGCATCTCCCCTTTTCCTCATTCCGTATCTTACCAGTTTAATATAGCTACAAAACTGCTTACAGAAAGAAAACAGAGGAAAAAAATTTAGACTACCTTCAATGCTCAAGACATAATTTGCAAAGAAAAAAATAACGTCCTCAGCTGATCAGCTGGAAACTGAACTTAAGAGTTCCCCTCATTTTACCAAATATATCTGTCTTCTTGGGTCAACTGTCAGTATCCCATCCTTATAAGCAAATCAAAGCTGAACCTCCTTAGCTGCTTATTGAGCAGTTTTTCCTGCAGATATGCAGAATCTGGAGAATTAACACTTTATATGATATGACAAGTCTAAAAGGTATGAAGACATTAGCCATCACCAGCTCCCAGCTGTGCAAAACAGTTTAAGTGATGTTATATAACAAATGTGAATTTTTAATACCAAAAATATTCTTCCCATTAATAAATCTTTAACTGCAATTTCAAGGAAGTTCATTTTAACTGCGTATTTAGATATTTGTATATGCAATTTATCTATTTTTTCTAGAACGTGCAGTAACAACCAAAATAGTCTTTCCAATCCACCAGTGCTGACACACAGCACTGACCACATAGTTCTGACCACAGTTCTGACCACATAACCTAGCTTCAGTAACTTCTTCTATTCTACCATATTAAACAGGAGCTACTTTTGAGATTTTCTTCATCATTTATCTCCATAATTTCACTTCTCATTTGATAACAACTTAGGACTCCAAACTCAAACTTCTTTCTTCTCTTTCCAAACAAGCCTCATACCTCTTTCTTGAGGATGCTCCTGCTAATGAAATCACCATGACTGATGTTTATATCAAGTTTCTCCTCTATGTTTACTGTTGTGCCAACCATAAAACGTGACAACCAATTCCCAATTTTGCAATTCATGCCACTGATCAGTACTATTAGCATCTGTTTATCATCTTCTAGCTTCTACTTGGGTTGTAAACTCTTTGGGACAGACTCTGTCATAACAACCCAGTGTAACAAGACTTTTAGTTCATAGGGAAGTTTTGATGAGACGACAGCAAAGAAAATAATTGCAAGTGTCTACCTTCTGGCCAGTTAATTGCTTTCCATAAAGTCTGAAGTTGCTGTGCTGTGGGTGTTTCTGCAGAAGTGTTGCACGTTGCAGACAATATCTTTTCTAGAATTATCAAGTCATCTTCTGTAAGCTTGTGTTCTTCAGTTGCACTGCCATTAAGTTCCTTTAATTTGCCTGTAAGACCAATAGAAGAGGCATGGCTTTCTGACATGAGAACTTCACAAAACCAGATCTCAAAAGAAATACTACAATACTTTCAGTACTTAAAGAGGACTTATAAAACGTCCCTGCCCATGGCAGGGGGGTTGGACGAGATGATCTTTAACATCCGTTCCAACCCAAATAATTTTATGATTCCATGACAGTAAGGCCAGAAGCTTGCCCTCTTCAAGAAATCGGATAAAGGTGAAGATATGCTTTTTCTAAAAAGCATAATCTCTTGTTTTACGTTTCCTCATCAGACCACCTAGACATTTTCTACAACATTTTTAAGCTCTGTATATAAAGGGGAGGGGAAGAAGTCAGAGAATTTAATTTGGAGTTCTTCAAGGCAGGTACATTGTGAATACAAACTAGTTTTATAAAACCCATAAATGTACTAAGGCACTCTACAGAAACACACTGAAATAAACTGGTGATAAATAGGGTAGAGATTCTGTGGAACATTTACAGAAAATACAGAAGACATAGTATAATAGGAATGAAACACAGGAAAAGGTAAAAAACAAGCCAATAATAACATTTAGCAAAAATGTGTATTAAATATTGTACACTGTTTTCTCTTTCTGTTATACAGAGTGTTCTGTTTAAATATAGAAGTGACTATTACAACCTCTGAAACTGCAGAATGCCTTGCTTTAAAACTTCCTAGATTACACAGTATGGCTACCTGGTGAACTAAAAATTTCATGAGAAAAATCAGAAGGGAATGCACATGACCTGCATACCTAGCAGCTAGGGGAAAAACATACAGTATTCAAATGTACCAGCTTGATAAAAAAAGATGCTGAACAACAGCAGACATAAGCTGAGGGGAAAAGAACTGGATATCCTGTATTAGAGTTCTTGTGAAATGTACTCATATTCCTAAACCTTCAAATACATGCACCATTAAAGTGATGAATGCAATTTTTAAATGTCAAAACCAGCAAACAGTAGGAAAGCTATGGGAAATCACTTAGCTTTCCGAAATGATCAAAAGTGAAGTTACTTCAGCCAGATGAAGAACAAAACCACCCCTGAAATTAAACCACTGACCCAGTATCTGCGTAGGATTGGCCTGGTCGAAGGTGACAGCATCCTTCTTCGGAAAATAAATATTTTCAACGTTTGCTGCAGCTGATTGGTAGGCGCCCATTCCTACATAAAGGAAATACGAAAAGTTCAACAGTGTACCAAAGTGTCTAAGATAGAACAATATCCTACCAGTAAGTCCGTCCTGCTGGACATTACCAGAAAAATATCTTTTAAAAGATGAATGCTTATGCAAATAGGTGTCATTCCTTATGTTAATTTTACATTCAAGGGTTAAAGCTTAAAGCAATACCTTCACAAACTGTTCTCCCTCAATGTAAAAATTTACTATACAAACTAAGTTATTAACAGTGATTTCTGAATTACATTAACGAAATACACAGTCATTTGTAGGAATAGGTATTGCAGTTAAGACATGAAAATGGCAAGGGTAATTTTAAAACAAAGATCCCTGCTGCACCTGAAGTCTTTCCTTTTGATTATTTTCATAATTAATAGGCAAAGTTTTTGTATATTGGAAGATTTTCAGATATGACCAAGTTATGTCACATGCGCTAGTAGCCTGGAAATCTCCTTACAAAGAGAGTAATAAAAAGCTTTAATCTATGACTTCTAGAATCACAAGTGAATTAGTGGCTGATACTGTGTAATTTCCATTAAGTACATGTATCATTTTCTTTGATCAACAGCATAACTAGTAGGAAACCAAAAATCCTTTCAAAAACAGATTACTATCATATTTTATAGCTTCTGTGCATGATTCCTGTGTGTAAAGGAAGGCTCTGTTACCCCTATTTTCTGAATAATTTCTAGAGTATGAGTAGCTTCAATCGGCTCATTATTTTTAAGTGTAAATTTGCATCCATATAGGATCCTTGTCAAAGGAAAAACCAAAGCAAAAGATCAGTGACACTTTTCATTGGCAGACATCATCACTTACCTGTATATGGATCAACCCCACCCACTGGAGCTACTGCATTTGACGCTGAACCAGGAACATAGCGACCAGCACCTGAATGGAGACATTAGGCTTCTTAACCACCACCTCTGGTAAAGACGTAACATATACCTGTATTTAGTTACTAGTTTTCAAACATCACTGTTAAAGGTGTTACATTGCACTAAAGGAATTAAAAAGAAGTCTTCAAACCCTGGAATTTAAGGATTAAATCTATGCATGTGTGTGAGGGTGGTGCTGGTGTGGTGGTGATGGCATTCACAAACTCAGTGACTCACAGCTGGGAGACATTCTGGCAGTCTCTGGCACCCACAGGTGCAAAGGCCTTCAGCACAGCACACCTTATCATGACAAGCTCCAGGGGGAAGGCACCACTGCCCAGGCATGGCCTCTCCTGTAGGAGGTGGACTCTGTAGCACTGAGGCCTCAGGTGAAGGAACTACAGGGTCTTTGCATCTGCAGAGACCGCAGCCTGAGCCACACAAAGCAAGGGAGGAGACACAGCTGCAGACCACAGTAGAATAGGAACACAGAAGAGACTTTCAAGATGGGGAAGGGTGAAGGCTGTGGCTTTTGGCAACAGCATGAGAGCTTCTGCTCCGCTAGTACATCTGCAACTGCAGAACAGGCACAGTGCCCTGGCACTGGTGAGGACAAACACCCAAGCCAGCTAAGATTACACCTCAGGTCTGCAAAAAGAGGAAAGGCAAGCAGCAGTGATGGGAAGCTTCCTCCTGCAGGATATGGAGGCACCCATCTATTGACACGACCCAGTATCTTGGGAGGTTTGTGTCTGGTGGGGGCCAGAATGCTGCAGAGAGACTGCCAAGGCTTGCCTGGCCTTCAGACTATTACCCTGCTACTCTTCCACATGAGCATCGATGATACTGCCAGGTAAGTCCTGGGGAGCATCAAGAGTGATTAGAGAGCTCTGGGGCCAAGCATGAGGGGCCCAGGTGGTGTTTGATGCTGCCAGCAAAGCAAAAACACTTGAGTAGAAATGGACTCATCAAGTGGGTCAGCAACTCGCTGCATGGCTGGTTTTGCAGGCAGGATTTTGACCTCTGTTGACTACAGGACCCTCTTTGAGGAGCAAGAGCTACTGATCAGGGATGGGATAAGTCTGACAAAGCAGGGCTGGAACATCTTTGCAAACAGACTTGCTAAACCAGTGAGGAGGATTTTAAACTATCTATGCCAGGGAGTGTTAGAATATAAAATTTAGGGTGGAAGGTACCAGTAAGTGTCATGTAATAAGAAAAAAGGAGTAATAAGGAAAAAAAACCTACTTTTATGAATATACCATGTTGGCCATGCATATGAGAGTTTGACAAAACACATGGTTTAACACGTTACTCCTGTGCTGGAGAGGACAGTGACATGAGGCAGATGAGACAGCAGAGCGCTCTCCTCTACTGAGCAGGTCTGGGCATGTTGACATAATGATGATGTTACATATGACACACTCCACAATGGTGGAGCCCACCTTATCAGTCTGTCCCACACTGCTGCCCCAAATGGACAATTGCAAGAAACAGTGGTCTGGTGCCAAACACTGAGCGCAACTGAACATGGTAAAATATGCATCTTAAATGCTAGAAAGACAGATTATGAATTTTATATTACCTGTAAATGGATCTGCTGCAGGCATTGTACTTGATCCAGATGAAGAGCCTGGAACATAACGTCCAGCACCTAGTGAAACAGTAAGAAAAGCAATGACTACTATGCACAGCTTGATGTTATTAAAATGTCAATACTTTTCAGACAGAAGCAGCTCAAAAATAAAGCCAAACTTCAAATATATCTTACTGTTTATTGTGGCATTATAAGAAATCTGATCCTACCCACACAGAAGCCTCCTGATGCTGAACAAATTCTTCCTAATTATTCAAGAGTCAGAACCCTGTTTTCTGGGGCACACGCATTACACATTCAGACACAGCCAGATCAAAAGTATCTGCATAAGTTCAGATGACTGCAGCTCCATGCGTTACACCTGAACCTGATTAACAGCCTGTATTCTCATTTCTAGTTCACTGCAAAAAAAAGATTTAGCTCAATTATTTTAATGTCATTTTATTCCTAACTTCATCTTTGTGAAAACAGTCAAAATAAGGCTGGTTTGTTTTGTAAATGTGATAAGCAGGATGTAATTGATTAACATCATTCAGCTTATGAGTAATTAACTTGCTCTAGTTCCATTTCCTGCCTGAAAAAGGGTCATTTATGTATTTCACTCAGTTTCAATTCATTCTCTAACTAAGTTTTTGTATTTTATTAATTGCCTTAACAGGACCTGGCCACCTCTTTAGAGAAATAAGGAAAGTGAAGTTTTCTTCCACTGGAAAAAAAAGACTAGACTGAAAAATACAACTAGCTTGATTAAAATTTTGTTGAAGATTTGTTATGACAAACACTTCATACGTTTGTCAAGTTTTCATATTTTTGTCAGACCTATCTGTGCCCTGCCCTCAATCACCTGAGGACATGAAAGTCCTGTAGGAGAAGCACAGGAGCTACGACACTGAAATCTGCCTTAGCAGACAGTGAGGTGGACTGAAAACTGGCTGAACAGCCAGGCCCAGAGGGAGGTGATCAGCAGCACAACATCTAGTTGGAGGCCAGTCACTGGTGGGGTCAGTACTGTGTGCAGTCCTGTTCTGTATCTTCATGAATAGCCAGAAGATGGGTCAGAGTGCATCCTCGGTGAGTTTGCTGATGACACAAAACTGGGTGGAGTGACTGATGTCCTCATTCAGGTTTATAATTTTTACCTGTAAACGGATCTGAAAATTGAGCACTTGTACTCAGCAGTGTTTGTCCCTTGGTGTTGTCGATAATAAACTTGGCCACCTGATCCAGAAACATAGGATTTAGATCATTCTTTTGCAGGAAGTTGTATGCAGTCAGCCAAGGATCATCAGTGATGTTATATGGCAGTTTGTAGGAAGGTCCACTTTCATTTACATCAATAGTGAAAACATAGTCGTACTCCTTTAAGAAGAACAAAAACAAATGAGAAGTTTGACAGCAGTTCTTACATAAGGACATACAAATGCAGACTAACAATGGTGTTTTCTAGAATTCTGTTTCAAAAAGAGCAGGCTACAACAACATGATCGGGATAATATGTGTGCAGATATATTACGAAGTAACATGCATCAGGTAACACTCATGGTCAGCTCTGGCTGTCTGCAAAGCTATAGGGCAGTCAGATGCCTCAAAAAACTTCAGTCTTAAAGCACACTTCTAATACTAGAAAACAACAAATTCCTAAGGTTTCTTTAAATTGTGTGAGAGAGAAAATTACTCTCTCAAAGGCATTCCTCTGTGGTGGCATTAGACAGAGACTTTTCTGTGTATATTTCAGTTAAGGAAACATTTTTCATCTTACCTGTCTTTAGGTTCAAAAGTTACTATAGAAAAGGGGTACAGAAAGCCTAATATTTTAGATAAGCCTCACACTATAAACTCAATGGTTCACTTCCTTTAGAAAGGAAGTTAAAACTAACTTTTCAAGGTATTAGCAATGCATACTATAGAACTTGATCATTTCTCTACTAATAATTTACCTTTCTCCAAAATAATGTCTCCATTCATTGGCTTGCTTGTTTTACAAAACGTGTTTCAAAAGTAGTAAATCAAGTAGTACTTTTTTTACACTTCTACCTCTTTTTTTAATTATTTATACTTCTACCTCACTTTAATAGATCAAAGACAACAAAAAAGTACCAACAAGTACCGATTTTCTAAATTATGTTTTATCTAAGGGAAGACTGGAATAAGTTTTTAATGGGAAATTAAGCATTTTACTTAGGAAATAATAAAACCATTTAAAGTTTGCATATACCTTTCCTTCAAATAAAACCTTTCCAGATGTTTGTTGCGTGGCTTCAGAAGAACCAACAACATCACCAATCTTTATCCATCTTCCTTCACTGACACTCCACTGATACGCTTCCACTTTCCCATTATCTTTAATAAGCCGCGTCTGTCCATCTCTTGTTCCTGTAGACAGAAGTGTTTAAGATTTTGAACAAATTCAAGAATACAATTTACTTTAGGAGAGAAAAAGAAGTCTTCAAATAGTGCTCAAATTTAAAGATGAAAAGCTAGTTCACCGACATTTGAAGTCACAGCACAGGAAGTAACTAGATACTTAGATGTCACAACCAAGAATAGCAGAAATCTTGACAACAGCATTCTACAGTTACAGTAATGGCATCTGCCACCATACTAAATTGCAAAAGCAATCCCTAAGTCAAGTACTTCAAAAGTTTACCATTTTCCCAGGGAGATGACAATCAAGAAAGGGGATATTCTCCCATGGTCTAACAAGATGGGAAGCTTCATACGACTAAGATTTATGCCACTTGTTGATCAGAGCCAAGGGTCACTGGTTACTTTGCCTTGGGAAAAAGTATTTGTCTATTTAACCACCACTGCTTCCACTGTATTCTCAGTAATCTCCCAAGAACCTGGAAAGTGTAAACTGAGTCAATCATCAAGACAAACTATTTTTCAAACCAAATGCTAAAAGAAAAATAGATGCGTATTTTCTGCTTTAGGAAAAAGAATTCCACATTCCTGAGTCCTTTTGCAAATTACATTAACTGTCTCTCATGCTATTGGCATAGCTGGCATAATGGATCCAAAATATCTTGAACACACTGCACCATCCCAAACTCCACCTTCTTCTAAATTATCTCACAAGAGAAATATTTGTCACCATTTTAGTGTAGAAGAAAAAATATATTTAAAGTAGAGCCTTGCCTCCAAAAGAATCAATGAAAGGATACTAGAGCAAAATTAAGCTGTTTTCTTCAGCAACTCTACCGAAAGTGATAAAAGCCTTCATTTTGGAAACTATGGAAAGTTCCAATACCTCAGAACCAAGATTTGGAGGAAGATCTAACATGACAAAAAGTACAATAACTTACCAGGATCCTTAAGATGTTCTCTTCCAGGAAGGTTATCAGCATTAATATCTCCTAAATCACCTGTTTTAGTGTCAATGGATGCTTGGGAAAGCTCATTTTCAAAAGCTTGAATCTCCTCAGCACTTGCTGTACGTTCCAGAGATGCTGTAAACACTCTTATAATTCCATCACTGAATGGAGAGAAAACATTCAAACAAAAATACTATTGTAAATGTCAAAATTATTACATATATTCTAATGGTGACTTCTATGCCAAGAGAAACCATCATTATTTCTAACAACCCCTCCCAATTATTTTTATGAAAGCAATTTGCTCTTATGCTAAAAACACCCAGAGAAGGACTTAAGCAGGTAGGCCTATCTACAGTATAATTATAAAAACAAGGTAGGATATGCCTGTCAAAGAGTTCTTTATACAGTACTTGTAAGTCCATTCATGGCTTACCACATTCCCAAAGAACTCACTACCTCTGCAATTCACATAACAAAAGAATAACTTTTTGGATAAGTATAGCACATATTTAAATTTAATCCCCATGCACACTTTAATGGCATCATCCAAAGTGATGCTTTCTGTTTCATCAAGGGTTTGCAGACTTAGATGTAAAAATACACTGAGAGTAAAACCTGGATACCTTGCACCAACTACAATGTCACCATTGTCTAACACACAACAGCACCATACAGACTGAGCAGGGAGTCTGATTGTTTGAGCACATTCCCCTTGTTTCCAGATTCTAAGAGATCTATCCTCTCCAGTAGTTACAAAATCTGAAAAGAAAAAGACATAAAAACTTTTAAAGCATATTTTTAGTGTACTGTGACACTAGATGCTGTTCTACAACTGGGTATCTAAAAATTAGCACAGTAAAGGAACCTTTCTACAATTTTGAGACTGCTCTCAATTGCAAGAAGAGAGCTAAAATAAAGCCATGGCATAATTGTCTTCTCAAAAAAAATGCATAAATTGCAGACTAAGCAACCAGACAGGGAATGATACTGGGCTCAAGACAAACAAAAGATTTCTTCCTCCTCTCAAGAGTTTAAACAAAGAACTTGGAACAACTTTGTAACCATCACTGTTTTATCTTACACTACACTTGCATAGTTTCGCATTTGTTTTAAATTCAGATTTTTTGCAAAGGAAGCCTGCTTTTTCAGGAAACATGCATACAGCACTCTCAAAAGTCTATAAATGAGGAATTTTAAGGCATAAGAGATTTATGACATACACATCCACTAGTATATAAGTTGAACAAATGTGCAAGTGTCCCATACACCATACGAACTCACTAACTAGGAATTTCTTCTGCAACTGTCTACAAGTTAATTCTGAACCAATAAACCTCTAAATCTAAAACCAAATGCAATTAAGCCCCACACATAATTCCTAACCTAAATTATTTATAATGTACTTTGAAAACTTTCTATGGAGGTATCTAAATATACATTACTTCAAACTGGTAAACCATGCATTACCATTTTAATACTCTGTAACAGTGCAACAGGTGGCAACCTTGATTATAGTTTTGCCTTCTGCTTCAACGAAGTTTCACTTAAGCTTTACAGTTAGGCCTAACTCAGGACCTTTCACCTCACCTACTGCCACAGCAATTCTGCCAGAGGTCTGATTTGAAGTCAATCACATTATTTTTTGAAATTATTTATGCTAAAGGAAAGAATTAAACTAAATGCTACTTGAGTTCTTTGGTTGTGGCAGCTCCACAGAACTACAGAATGCCTACCTTGTCATTTCATTTTGGAAGAACGTTGGGTAGTAGTCACAAAAATAATCTTACCTTTACACTGAGGGAAGACAGAGATGCTGTATATATAATTTGTATGTCCATAATACACCTGCAGACACTTGCCAGAGATCTCCCATCTTCGAACACTTGCATCATTAGCACAGGAAAGGAATTCCATTTCACTGAGAATAGCTAAACCTCTCACACAATCTTCATGTCCTTTATAAAAGATAGGAAAACTTTTAATGCAGCTTTTCCTTCCATTAGCAGCAGTATACCATTTCTATTTAGCTCACATCTAAATCCTGGTAGCCAATTTCCATTGTGGGAGCAGTTTAAAAAAAATAGCAATTCATTGATCATGAATCTCTGGGAAAAAAAAAAATCTAATTCTTTTAGAAGTGGTGTGATTTCTGGGCATACAACTTGAGAGACTTCAGAAATCCGCCAAAAAATTGTTCCATTTATCTATGGTTTTGTGGGATTTTTTTTTTCTATTTTTAAAAGGGGTTGTGACCCTGATGAAGTTACCAACTGCAGCAACATTTACCAGTGAATGTTCTTTCACATCTGCCTGCCTTCCACAGTTTAATAGTTTTGTCAGCTGAACCTGTCAACATTAATCCCTGCTCAGGCAGTATTTTCACTGCCCATATTGCAGCTGTGTGACCCTGCAAAAAAAAGAACATTGTTAGACTTGTCAGAAACAAATTCAGAGTACCCGTTTTGTATTACTGTAGAGGAACTTCATACCTGTAAGGTCATCATACATCTGTCATTCAACCAGACCTTGGCTGTGGTGTCCCATGATCCACTTAATAATGTGCCAAATTTCCCAGATGAAAGGCTGCAAACTGGAAGGAACATTCAAATCAGGCCTGACAAGTTTCCTGCATTGCCACCAATTTTATGCCAGCAATTTGAAGAGAAGTATTTAAGGACATTTTCTTGGTATTAGTATATTTAGTGTTGAGGAGCTCAGGGAAGAATTAAGTGGAACTTAATTGTAGTTGCACTGTAGCCTAGAAAAGAGCTGCTTAAAACTCTCTTCACCTTAGATTACAAAACTTCCTATCTTTTTGCCATTCATATCTTTAAATTTCTCTTAGTACCAGATTTCCTCAGAGTAGGGTATGTTAACAAGGAGGTTAGATAACTAGTCAAGACACAGAATCAATGCTAAGGTTTAGTTTTAAGATTACAAAGAAAGCCAAGATTTCATCAACAAGTATTAGTTCATGTCCTCAAGAAGCAAGATTTCATACAAAAAATACTTAGCTCGTCTTCTTGGAAGGCAAAATACTACTACCAAGAAATTGTGGTAACATTTAAAGATTTAGCAAAAACATAATCTGCAAATGCTCCAGTGATAGAGAGATATAAAGCTGAAGACACATGGTGTAATACGGTTATACTAATAAGCTTACAAAAAGAGCTAAGACATAAACAGAGAGTACCCTATCCGCCTAATCACTCATAAAAGGAAAGTACAGCCTTATATTTCTTGCTTCTGCGATTCCACAGTGGGAATTGAACAGTATTCTACCTATCGCACCCTACTTCTTCCCCATTTTAGAAGAGATTTTGCAATTCATATAATTTTAACATTTTTAAATGTTTTATATTACTGTAAAAATTGCTACAAATACTTTTTCGTAGGGGAATCTATAACTTCCCTAGAACACCTCATCCCTTTTTACACCTCTGGAGGGAGCATGTCATATGTTATTTTAACTACTCATCCACCTCAGGTTTCTGATAAAGTACATAAGCTATTCCATGCTTCCTTACACAGTGACATTGTTTTCTTTCTCAGGGAAAGCCAAAAGGTTTGTAATACAAAAATAGCTTTTTGGTGCTGCTTAGCAGTCCAAGGTATTTTCAAACTGGTGTCCACAACCATTCTTTAACACGGTTAAAAAACCCCCAATCTTCAATCCTGAAATGTTTATTTTTTACACTCTATAATTACATAATTAGACTGTTCAAAGGTCTGTTAAATACCAGATCAGTTCACAAAAAGACAAACTTAGTATGCTAATATGAAAATTGCTGAATCTTTTATTATATAGCTCAAGAAAGGGTACATAAAGTTGGTTTAATGTCAGATGTTGCACTGACCTGACCAAAGAGGGATTAAATTTCTGTGGTGAGTTTTTGATCTTTACTTTTACTATATATTTACAGCATCAATTAATACAAGATCCCCATCTAGGTAACAAAATGGGCAGTGAAAGTTTGTTTATTTAGGAAGTTCACTTTTTCTACTGCTATCAGCTTAGATAAAAATTAAGCTTAATACATGGAAAAGTAAATTAACTGCTTCTTAAAAATGCAACTCTTGGCAAAAGGGTAATCATTCTGTAAATTGCCGTGTGTTCACATATACAGTAAAAGCTCAAGCATTCATCAGTGTAAACTTGCAACAAATTGAGATTATAAAATCCTATTTTCAGAGGCCATAATTAAAAACTTGCTACGTTCAATACCAAAGCAATCAAAATCGGGTTTTATAACTTCAACTTGTATTTCCTCTCTAACAAATCACATCAACTTTTATTCTACAAACTCCAAAATAAAACAACAACATACCTGTATTCTTATGACCCTTAAGGATGTAAAGAGGAGCTGGGCTGTCAACTGTGAAAATGCAAATATTATGATCATTGCCACCAGTTGCAATCAGCCCACGAGGATAGAGGTCACTTGGAGGTATGATGCACACACAAGATACAAAATTTGAGTGGCCACTCATACAGTGCATTTCAGTAAAGCCCCTGTTAAGACTAAACATATATGATAATCAGTTCAGAGTCATGGCAGAAACAGTACTTATTTGAGGCACTGAATTACAACAGGTGTTTTATACTCCAACTCTTGAATTAATAACTATGCTTGCATCGTGCTGAATAAATACTACGGATTACCTAGAAAGAATTAATAACATAAGAGAAAAATTATATCCCAGCTTTCCAACACAGTAAGCAATATTTAAAGCTTTCCACCTATTTTTCAGTGGCCTGGAAGGACTTAGTTTTGGTTTTCCCTGCTCAAATTGGGCACAGTGTCTGCCAATGATCAGAAGTAACTGCTGTCTGCCTTTATGAAAATGTTTGTTGTCTGAAGACTCAAATACATATCCCAGTACACCCTAAAAATAACAGAGCACTTAAATGAAGAAAGTTTACTGCCTGCAAAATCTATTCACTGGCTCTTAATTAGAAGCACAGTAGAGGTTTAATAGTGTCGTGGTTTACCCCCAGCTGGCAACTAGGCACCACGCAGCTGCTCGCTCACTCCCCCCACAGTGGGACAGGGGAGAGAAACAGAAGAGTAAAAGTGAGAAAACTCGTGGGTTGAGATAAAGACAGTTTAATGGGGAAAGCAAAAGCCGTGCACACAAGCAAAGCAAAGCAAGGAATTCATTCACCACTTCCCATGGGCAGGCAGGTGCTCAGCCATCCCCAGGAAAGCAGGGCTCCATCACGCATAACGGTGACTTGGGAAGACAGACGCCATCACTCTGAATGTCCCCCCCCTTCCTTTTTCCCCCAGCTTATATACTGAGCAGGACTCCATGTGGTCTGGAATAGCCCTTTGGTCAGTTGGGGTCAGCTGTCCTGGCTGTGCCCCCTCCCAGCTTCTTGTGCCCCTGGCAGAGCTGAGAGCTGAAAAGTCCTTGGCCAGTCTAAGCACTACCCAACAACAACCAAAACATCAGTGTGTTATCAACATTCTTCTATTACTAAATCCAAAACACAGCACTATACCAGCTACTAGGAAGAAAATTAACTCTGTCCCAGACAAAACCAGGACACTTAACACCATGATAACTGTGTTGTCTTTATCTTGACCTAACA
>BOSO01002048.1:0-33133 GCA_018403395.1 Gorsachius goisagi
TGACTTCCGCCCTTAAGATATTTGTAGGTGTTGATGAGGTCCCCTCTCAGTCTTCTCTTCTCCAGGCTGAACAAGCCCAGCTCCCTCAGCCTTTCCTCATAGGGGAGATGCTCCAGTCCCCTCATCATCCTTGTTGCTCTCCTCTGGACTCTCTCTAGGAGTTAAGAGTTCAGTAAAAACCTGGTTCCCCACCACACAATAATTCTGAGATTATTTTTCAATTAATTCAACCAACCTGGAAAATTGTCTCAAAAGACAAAGATCCTGGGGGCTGGGGGCATGGGCCACCTCTGCCTAGACGTCGTGTTCGCCAGCACAGCCCACTGAGAGCCAGATCCTGCCGCTCTTTCTCAAAATGAGCAGTCCTGCACAAGTCTCACTGGAAGCCAGTGTGACTGTGGACTGATGAGGATGCTTCACGGGGCAAGACGAAATATCGGAAAGTGAGGGGTTTTTCCCCTTTTGCATATGACTTAATGGATGATCTCCTAAAGGAATAAATTTAGGGATGCTCCTCTGCCTTCAGCAGCTTGAGGGGCCATGCCAGCTCGTCCTTGCACTGTTTATCTTGCTGCTGGTGAGGAAGAGGAGAGGGGTGACCCCAGCACACCCCGTCACTGCGCGGCTGCTGTCACGGCACATCTGAGCGCTGGAGCAGCAGAGCGGGGCCAAGGGAGTTCGCCGATGGCTGGGGAAGTGGCTGCAGGCTGGAGCTGCTCCCGCCGGGAGGGCTGGGCAGGAGCAGAGAGCTTTCTATCTATATCAGCCTGAATAATTCATCTCAAGTTTTTAGCAGAAGCTCTCCCTCCCCTGCTCAGCTTCCCCTGTTGTTCAGCAGCGTTGCTGTTTGCCACTTGGCGTCACACAACAGGCTTCTTCCTCCACGTCCCCCTGCTCTGCAGCAGCTCGAGCCGGGTGTGGAAGATGGTCCCCAAGTCCCTCCCTGCTTTTTAGATGCTCTTTTCTCTATTCCTGTAGCTAGACTTGAGGGCATTGCTCTACAAAGGGATTGCACCAGCTTTTTTTGGTTGGGATTTCAACCTTTCAGCCACAGCTCATGACAAAAAAAAAATGCAGCTCTATCCAAACCTCACCCCCATTTTCAGGTTCCTTGAACCAAGGTGTTTGATCCTGGTTGTGACTGTCCAAGGATACCAAATAGAAATTTGTGACTGTCTGCAAGTAGAAATCATGGGAGGGAGAAGGGTTTGGAGTTTCAGCCAGTCACTGCACAAGGGGGCTGCATTTTCAGGTGAAGGCATAATTTTGTGATTCAAACACCGAGTCTCCATCACGATGAGTTTCCATCACGATGAGTACTTGAACAAGGAGTCTCTTGTGCAGGTCTGAACACTCTCATTTTGCCTCTCTGTGTAAGCCAACACAGGCTGCAGACCCCGCAGAGGCTGCCTGGAAGAAGGATGCTGCTGCAGAAAAGGTACCGGTGGGCTTGGCCCCAGACGTGGAGTTTGAGCGTCACAGCCCACGTGTCCTCCTCACTGAGAACAGGGGAGGCATGCAGGGCATTAATTATCTGCTGTGCTAATTGAATCTATTAATGAGCTCATTTCTTTCTGTGGCCTCCACACACCGGGGCAAGCGGCAGGTTCAACGTTTAAGGTGCAGTAGCAGTGCCGTGGGTGAGGAGGGAGCGGAGCTGAGGCTGGTGATGCTGAGGCAGGTGGAGGACAGGGCTGTCTCCAAGGCTGGGGATCCCATTCCCAGAGTTTCTCAGCCTCCCTCCTTTCTCCAACAGTGTTACAGCTGGAGTACAGCATTCCTTGGTGGTCTTTCTTCCCCCAAACCCCCAGCGCACGTGCCTCTCCAGTTGCCTTTTTTGATCTCTTTTGCTGGTATCCCAGTCCCCAGGAGGAGCTGGAAGCAGCCGGTGTCACGGGTGCACGGCACGGTGCTGCGGGAAATCAGTGCACTTGATAGGCCGAGAAAAGCAGATCCAAACCAAAAAAAAAAATAAAATGCTGGTTATGCAATAGCTTTTTCACTGTCTGAAAAATGGTTTTCTGATAGAAAATCCCAGGTTGTTTATCTTATCTTATCTTATCTGATCTGTTTATCTTATACCAGCACACAGACCCGAATTGAGAGTCCCTGTAAGAAGACACTGTAAAAGACGGCTCTCTTCCTGGCTGGGAAAGCGAGAGATTAACTTCCATTATTCCTATTAATAGGATGATCTTGCTGCTTTTCGTGTAAGGGACCGAATGATTACTCAACGCTCTTTCATTTCTAGCAGCTGTCACAATTAATTCTGCAGAGCCCACAGCCACGCCACCGGAGAGTGGCTGCTCCCACCTCTCTAAAGCAAACTCAACCCTTTCCAGGGCATCCATGGGACACCTTTGAGGAAAGCTTGTGTACATCCACCGCAAGGACCTGACTTAGGCAAGGTGAAGGTGCAAATTTACGTTTGCATGCAAATCCAGTGCTTGCATAAGCCAACAGAATTCAAAACCCGCTGGACAGAGTGGATGGGCCCAGTGTTTGCACGTGATGTGCCTCTTGCATCTCTCAGGTGCCCCGA
Source organism: Gorsachius goisagi (assembly GCA_018403395.1). Taxonomy (NCBI): domain Eukaryota; kingdom Metazoa; phylum Chordata; class Aves; order Pelecaniformes; family Ardeidae; genus Gorsachius; species Gorsachius goisagi. The sequence continues at coordinate 2,543 of BOSO01002048.1, forward strand.
GTGTGGTTTTGGAAGCCAGGTGCTAAATATCCTATTTCTTTAACAGAGCTGAGGTGTCCCAGAGAAGCCTTAGTCCTTTTTTATCTTCTGTCTCTCCCCAGTGCTGACGGTGACTTTGCAGTCACCCACCTGACCAAGGCCCACCTCTTCTATGATGGGAGAATTAAATGGATGCCACCAGCTATCTATAAAAGCTCCTGCAGCATCGATGTTACCTTCTTCCCCTTCGACCAGCAAAACTGCACAATGAAGTTTGGCTCCTGGACTTATGACAAAGCCAAGATAGACTTGGTGAGCATGCACAGTCATGTGGACCAGCTGGACTACTGGGAGAGCGGGGAATGGGTCATCATCAACGCCGTGGGCAATTATAATAGCAAGAAATATGAATGCTGCACAGAGATCTACCCCGATATAACTTACTCCTTCATTATCCGGAGGCTGCCACTGTTCTACACAATCAATCTGATCATCCCCTGCCTGCTGATCTCCTGCCTGACTGTCCTGGTCTTCTACCTGCCCTCTGAGTGTGGAGAGAAGATAACCTTGTGCATCTCCGTGCTGCTGTCCCTCACTGTGTTCCTGCTGCTCATCACAGAGATCATCCCGTCTACCTCCTTGGTGATCCCTCTGATTGGGGAATATCTCCTCTTCACCATGATATTTGTTACCTTGTCTATCATCATCACCGTCTTCGTGCTCAACGTGCACCATCGTTCCCCGCGTACCCACACGATGCCTGACTGGGTGAGGAGGATCTTTCTTGACATAGTCCCACGCCTCCTCTTCATGAAACGTCCCTCCACAGTGAAAGACAATTGCAAGAAGCTCATTGAATCCATGCACAAAATAACCAACACGCCAAGGCTTTGGTCTGAGATCGATGTAGAACCCAACTTCACTACCTCATCTTCCCCCAGCCCCCAGAGTAATGAGCCATCACCCACATCTTCCTTCTGTGCCCACCTCGAGGAGCCAGCCAAGCCTCAGCCTGTCTGCAAGTCCCCTTCTGGGCAGTACTCTGTGCTGCACCCAGAGCCTGTACAGGTGACCTGCTCCTCTCCACAGCCCTCCTGCCATCCCCTGAGCGACACCCAGACCACCTCCATCTCGAAAGGCAGATCACTAAGTGTTCAGCAGATGTACAGCCCCACTAAGGCAGAGGAAGGGAGTATCCGCTGTAGGTCCCGGAGCATCCAGTATTGCTACCTGCAAGAGGACTCTTCCCAGACCAATGGCCAATCCACTGGCTCGCCAGCCTCCCAGCGGTGCCACCGAAATGAAGAGCAGCCCCAGCACAAGCCCCCTCAATGCAAGTGTAAATGCAAAAAGAGCGAGGCAGCCGGAACACCAGCTCAAGGAAGCAAGACTCACAGCGCCAAAGAGCAGCACCTTGTGTTGATGTCCCCAGCCCTGAAGCTGGCCGTGGAAGGGGTTCACTACATCGCAGACCACCTGCGAGCGGAAGACGCGGATTTCTCAGTAAGTACGCTGACTTAGCCTGCTCTCCTTGGGTAAGTCAAAAATTATCTGCCAAGGAAGCCCCACCAAACCTGGGGTGATACAGAGGGTGCTGATGGAGGCTCAACCATCCCTGATATCATGGCTTCTGAACACATTAGCCATTATAGGAACAGCTGGAGAGTTTGTCCTTGGGGTCTTGGTAGGCATGCGGGTCAAGGGGGGGAGCACAACCAGACCATGCTCAGGGCTACTCTAGAGCAATAGGATTCTCCAGCAGAAAAGAGGAGTAAAGTTGTTAGGTAGGAAGGAAGCAGCTAAGATTGTGAGAAAGACCCAAAAAGCAGTCATCTGGTGGGAACGTAGCAGACTTATTCGTTGTAGAGAAGCCTCTGACAGACAGGGAATTCACACTCTCTGGTTTTTATTAAGCATTGACTCGGACGACTGAGCCTAGGAAAGCAAATTCCCAAAATAGGTTGTGGGAAGCACGTAGTAGCGTGGGGATGTTGCAGGGTATGTTTAGCTCTGCGTGGTGCCATTCCTTATTAGTGGCCTTCCACTGGAGCAGTTGGCTCTGCTCAGGAAAGTGGGCGGACAGACACATTTCACACTTGCTCTGATGGGGTAAATATGGCTACAAATAGAGAAGGAAAGTAGAGGCTGAAAGCATTTCTTTTAATTAAGATGGTGATGCACGTACAAATGCCACGTCCTCTCACACCTCTTGTAGCCCTTCCCCTGCAATACTCTGGATATGGCGTGCTAGCTAATTATGGCCATAACGAAGGAAGCCATAAGGTAACCTGAAGTTAGTGTTCTTGCTAAAGAAAAGCCTCACCTAGCTTTTCCGAGAGGGATCCATAAGCAAAAGGTACTTTTTCAGCTGTGCTTACAGTTTGATTTTCTCAGGATTCAGAGTCAGTGCAAGTCATTTCATGCCAGACTCCCGGGGGATGACGAGTGTCTTTATATTTGCATTTTTCACAGCACTTTGCACTTTGCAACAGCAACAAAAGATTAAGTGCTACTGTCCATTTATATATTCTTTGGTACAGTTTGAGAGGCCTCTGTTCTTTAATGTCTTTCACTTCACAACATCCTTTTGAGGACGTACCCGTTTATTCCTCGTGTTGAGGAATGGCAGCCAGCATACAGAGATGAGGTGACCTGTGCAAGGTCGCAGAACAAATCTGTAGCAGAGATGGGCTCTGAATCCCCACCTTCATTTTTTGGCAGCCCGGTACTCTTTGCCAGTCTAAAGCACTTCACAAGCACATTAGGACCACCTAGCAATGATCACATGGAAGTCAGTTGATTTTAACTCACTTGTTTCCCCATGGTGCAAATGAAAGAATATTACACCAATAATACTCCCCACTTCAGCTGATTCTCTTTCTCCTAAGCTTGTTGATATCATCAGGAACGGAGTCAGTGATTATCTTGGGTTCTTTCCTTTTAATCCACAATCACAACTTTCTTTAAAATTAAAAGTCTTCAGAAGCCACGAATTTTCTTCTTATGCCTTCCACTGCTCTTTCCTCTTGAAATGAAGTGATTACCCTGAGGAAGCAATTTACAGCACTAAACCTCAAAAGCAGAAGAAAAGGAAGAGTTTTGAGGGCTCTGACCAGACCTCCTGCCAGCCCAGGCTATGACCAAAGGGACCGGGTGAACATCCAGCAATGAGTAGAGAAGGGTCCCCCCCAGGACCAGCGATGCCCTGGGCTCCCCAGGAAGGGCCTGCAAACCTGCCCACAGTTTTCTGCTCTTTCACAGCAGTTGTGGATGGCAGAGGTTGGGTTTGCAGATTTGGGGGAATAACTGCTGGCCTCGGTCTGAGGTTATACTATTTTCTTTTTCTGTATCCAAGTAATGTCAAGTGGGAAAGGACATTTTTCTTCTCCAGGTGGAAATGACAAAGAATAAGGAAACATGATCTTCTGGAATTGAAATTTACTCTAAGGAGCAGAACTGATCTAAAAAAATGAGAATTTATTGGGGGAAAAATCAGTACTCAGAAATTTGCTTTCATCTTAAAATCAAATTGTGGCATTTCTTCATGGAAGCCTTCAACAAATCTATCAGCAGGCACCTCTGATGCAGCTGCAGCCCCCGAGACGCAGCTCACTGTCTGCTGGATAATATTTTCAGAGACACGCACCTTCCCTGAATGAGAAGAGAGCTTCTTTTGAAGCGCCTGTCTTTTTTCTAAAATACCATTGCCACAGGGGCAGTGCTTTCAAATTAAAAGTAAATAGCTCATTTAATTAAGTGCTTCAGCAAAGAGAAAATGGGAAATGCAAGAGGCAGTTGTTTGCTCCAAAAAGATATCTGGAAAGAATAAGAGAAGAACGGTTCACCGGGGGAAGTGCAAGACTGACTTGTCCCAGCACATGATAGAAATGCCATTAGAAATTAATTACAGACTGAGAAGCAAAACGAGTTGCATGTCACACACGAGCCAAAATAACCAGACACCAGCAGCACCATCTGGAAAGCCTTGTCCTCATGCCTGTGTGCATCTCCGGACTACTCTTATAAGAAGACTTGGAAGACAGCTTAAAAATAAAATAGGAGAAAATATAGCTGAGGGGGAGGAAACGCGGGATAATCTCACTGGTTTATTTTTAACAAAGTACAATAAAACCAACCGGGGCTGCTCTAATCTGTGTTGCAGGCACCAGGTCCTGGGGATCAGATGTTCACCAAGGCACCTCTACCCTCCACCCAAATCCTGGGGCAGGATGCTCCATTCCCTCTGCTCAGACCTGCAAGGAGCAGGAGCAGGGAAGAGCTGCAGCTTCCCTTAGTTTTCAGGAATTTGGGGTGAGGGAACCAGCTGGTTCCTGCCCCCAATGCTTTCCCAAAAATAGTTTTGAATGAGCTCCTTAAAAATTAATCAAAATCCAGCTCAGGAGTTGGGCTGGCAGATGTTGAGGGCTGCAGAGGGGCTGCCAGAGAGGCCTCTGCGGATCATGCTCCACGTGAGGTGCTGGACCACAGGGAAATGCTACAGTGCTGTCAGAAAATAAACACAAAACAAAACAAAAAATCCAGATAATTTCCTTTTCCTCCTCTGTTTTTTTTTTTTTCATTGTCTCTCCGTCATTTCCAATTTCACCCTTCTGTGCTCTCAGCCTGGAGCTGGATATTGCCCCTGCAAACCTCTGACGCACTCCCAGCCATCATTTTCATGATGGGCTGAGTATTTCTGCATACACCATTACATTTGAAAGCAAAGTTCTGTTGAACTTTTCAAGTTGTTCCTCCTGTTTCCCCCTTCTTTTCTCAAAAAGCAACCCATCTAGTTCATGTCTTTCTTCATGTGATCTAGCACTTACTTTTACTAGCACTCAGAAAAGCTTTTTTTGCCAGAATGGGGCACTCTTTACTCAATGCTGTTCTCCAGTTGGACATCAGACAGTAAATTTCAGATTTTCTTTACACATCGGTCACATCATGAGATGCTAATCCCATAACCACAGTCATCCAGAGCTTGCTTGGCTGGCCTTCTCTCTGGAAATTTTAAGCATGAGAAACTCACTCCAACGCTCAGCAAGTGATGCGTACAGCAAAGCCTTATCCACGGAGACCTTATCCTTGGGCTGGGAGCATTCTTTTTGATTTCAAAGGTCATGATTTCTTTCACTGTCTCTAATGATAGCTGGATGTGCTAAGGGCTCTACCACCGTATAACAACATGATTTCCCTCAAGAATACAGCAAGCCTCAGGATGAACCTCAGTTGTTTATCTCTGCCTATTGAATAGTTAAGACCTGCTTAATTTGGTGCTGGTTTTAAAGGGGATAAAGTTATCCATTGCACAAAAATATTTAACCGATTCTTACACTTTTGAAAATGTTCGGGTATTCCTGAAATTTATGATGCTTTGTTCAGAGAACAAATTATGGGAAAATTTGATATGCTCTCCAGTGTGTGCCTCATTTCCCAATTTACAAAGCCACTTACTGAACCAAGGAGCCAGAGCAATACCGGCTGATTTAAGGCCTAACCAAGCAGCCCACGTGGCAAATAACGAGGTGTAGTTAAAGAGCTCGCTGTGCTGGCGTGGCTTCAGCCGAATGCTGTCTGTGCTGAGGCACAGAGTGACGACAGGTACTTTGCAAACACACTGGAAGGCTCCCGACAGGTTTGTGAAGGGTTCAGCATGCTGAAAGGAGGTGAAGGCTCACACCTTATGGGCACGGAATTATTCTCTTAGCTCAACACAATGTCACAACATCGGGCACGGAAGCTGGGATTGTACGGGGCTGTGAGCAACCTGATCTGGTTCAAGGTGTCCCTGCTCCTTGCAGGGGGTTTGGGCTGGGTGACCTCTAGGGGTCCCTTCCAACCCAAAACATTCTGTGATTCTATGGTTCTATGGTTCTATGATTCTCTCCCTCTGACACATCTTGATTTCTCTGTACCACCCACAAGGTATAAGATGAAATGTGGTCATGCATCTGTGGCTGGTGAAGGAAGAGAAAGCTCAGGGTGAGTTTTCAGAGCCACTGTGTTGTGCTCAGAGCTTGCTTGTTTGGTGCTTGGCAGATCAATCAGATTTTAGCACCTGAAGTTGCCACTGTAGCTGTGAAAACATCACCTGCTGCAAATGGCTATTTCATTGATATTTGGGTTGTTTCCCTTAGCAAAATTGATTTTCAGCACAATCAGCAAATCCTTAAAAAAAAAAAAAAATCAAGATAGGTCTCGTACAAATCGTGGTTTAGCTCACACCCACTATTCTGGGCTGCTCCCTTACTATTATCTGTTTGAAAAAAACATATGATTTGTGGATGAAAAGGCCTGTACCATTAGTGTTGCATCAGTATTGCACTGTACTTTTCACGTGCGCTACAGCCCGACACGCACGGCGGCTTTGGGCAGGGGGAAGCCACTCCGTGCTCAGGGTCGCAGGCTGCTCGACTCTGTTGCCTCCTCCTCCTCCTCCTCCTTACACTGTACTCCCGACATGCTGCAATCACAGCCACTGGAGAGGTTTGAGCCAGCTCCCGCCGAGATGTTTTCCCTACAGAGCGAGGCAGCGTGCCAAATTTCAGCCCTTGGGCGTATTAATCACCAAGTGGTGTATTGTAGGAAATTATAATGGGTACAGCCATATCAAATGAAACTTTGCCGTCTGATCAGTCCTCTTCCTGGGAAAGAAATTAATAACTGCAATATGCAATGAAAGAGGTTTTCAAATGTATGTGGTTTCTTACTTAATGAAATAGCCGTTTACTATTCTTGCCTGATGGTATTAATAAGTACTAGACCTCCCCAGAGAGGAATTGCTGGAAAATCCTCCCACAGCAAGACGAAAGTGGAGAAAAAAGCAGGGTGAGAAAGACCACTTCTTTTATTTGCTGGTTCATTTCCATGACTTACTCACCCAAAGCTGTAAATCCCTTTGCAGAAAGAGTTTGGCTTCGTTAATCCGTAAGCAAATCTGTTTACGAGCATGGGGAAATGAGTAATTTCTTCCCCACCCCCCGCTCCCCGGTTTGAGTTGCTGCCTTGTTTACACACCCAATTACAGCTGTTGCTCATAGAAAATGGGATAGCGAGTGTGCAGACGAGCTTAATTATCCACGGGCGTATGCCATCCCTGGGGAGCTGCGAACAGGGTCAGCAATTGCACATCCACACCCACGCAGTCTGGGAATGTGTCTCCCACATCAGCGATGGATAGGATAAACCTTTGCCATCATGTAGGACCACCAAATGTAAGCGAGACCTTCCCCTCCTGTCTCTGGACTTAAAATATCTTATTTTGGAATAAAGCACTAATAGTCTTCATAAGTCTTCATCTCCAATGAATGTTAATAATTGGCCTTTCATCTCTGTCTTCCCAGGTGAAGGAAGACTGGAAGTACGTTGCAATGGTCATTGACAGAATCTTCCTCTGGATGTTCATCATCGTGTGTTTGCTGGGAACTGTTGGTCTCTTCCTCCCACCGTGGCTGGCAGGGATGATCTAAATAGAGCCATACAAGGAAGAAAGTATGTCCCACTCTATGGATTTTAGTTCACCTGGAAGGAGAGGAGCAGAGAAATGGAGGCAGCCCTTTGAATAATTCACCGCGTGTCCGTGCTTGAGATGCTCCAGAGCACTATGGGAATACTTTCCGAGGTTGCATCGTTTTGCCGAGCTGTTTTCATCTCCTCCATCTAATTTAGGGGAAAAGTTCTTATTCAAGTTTGTACATAGCATGGTGGCATTCATTGGCATATACTCAGCAATGTAAGAACACGAGCTTGTTCCCTAAAGCAGCACATAAAGAGGCTTCACATCTACAAACCAGCCCCTGGCAAATTAGCTCCGGTTGTCTTCAGAGGTCTCAGTGTGCCCTGCCTAGTGATTTTGCCCTGTCAAGCTGAAGTGGTTCAGGACTATGTATCCCTGTATGAGTCATTTTATAAATAAAGTTCCAGATTTGGGATACCTGTGTAGGATGTGGTCTGTGGTCAGCTGGTAGAGATGGGCAGACTGGAAGGCTGAAGGGATTCCTCAAGGCAGCTTAGCCCCTTTGGGACCAACAGTGATCATTAGCTCACCAAAACAGAACAGCTACGGTCTTTAGATTGACAGAGTTTACTTTGGCCAATACCCTTCAGAAATGGGGATCAAAGCTGAGTAAGGATCATGCAAATGCCAGGAGGATTTGGGGATTGATAACCCTTGTGACACCGTTAGAGGGGTCCTGAATGGCCCAGAGAGACCAAAGAAGGCTCAGGTGCGCAAGGAGGAAGTCTGGAGGGGACTGGAACAGAGTTCAGATGCCATAAGGAGGCCAGGGACCAAATGGAGGCACCCTAGATGGCAAACAGGATGATAAGAAGGTGAGGCTGGGTGGGTGAAGGCGAGGAAGGTGGTACCTTAAAGCACCTGATGCTTTCCGAAATGAGACTCGTCTGATGTTCAGCCCTGCATGTTGTCATGCAGAGACCTGGATGGTTTACACTGCATCTCTCATGACTTTGTCGTACCTCCTGTCGGCTGTGGACAGACTAAACCAGAACAGACCTCATCGAAAGCCAGATCCAACTGCAAAACCCATCTGAGAAAGGCTAATGAACCCACCTCCCTTGCCCAACCACCCCTCGGTCTCAAAACTTTAGAAACCCCTTCTCTTCTCGTGAAGTGTCAGGGAAGGAGCCCCACTCCCCACCCCACAGCTGATGATAGACATCTTGGGGTACCAGCTGCCAGGCTTCCCCAGGACCTGCCGCGACTGCAGGACTGAAAGCCCAGCCTGGCAGTGGAGGGGCTCTGGGCTTCTCCTGGCATCTCCTCCAGCTGGGATCAGCACACACGAGGCTGGTGGCCACTGTGCAGTTTGCTGCTCTGGCTAGGGCAGGGCTTTGGAGAACGCATGCCATGAGAGGCCGGCGCAGAAGGTCCTGGTAGAAGCCAGTGCCCATGGTAGGTGAGACCCCAGGTGAGATGCACGGCAGCCCTACGTGGTAGCCTGGCTTGCTCATGCCACACGGCTCAGTGAGCAGCAGAGACCTGCACAGCCTCGTGACAGTAATGCTGGCACCGAAACACTATGGCTTAAAGAGACTTCTTTAAAATACAAGTTACTGCACGCGGTCCGAGCAATGCAAGCTAAAAATCAGTGTGGTGATCAGCCTGTTTGGCCTTATCTAGGCTACAGCTGACCTCCATGCTCACAGGTTCAACCAAGTGCTTGAAATCTGTACGGCTCACAAAAACATAGGGTAGCTGTGGCTTGGGCCAGTTCCACAAAGAGCGGTGCTGGCACGGTTCAGGGAGGGAGGATGAAGGAGCCTGAGCTGCTGCTGCCTCTTTGCTTGGTTTCAGAATAAAGAGCGCCTCAGTCTCTGGAGATGCTAATTTATTCCTTTTCACAGTCAGTGAGTTTGCTTACGGCAACGAAAGGAAAACAAACAGTCAAACATCTTCAAGGTCTAGTGCGTAAATGTACCAACGCAGCTGCAGCCTGCATGGCGGCGGCTGCACGCCACGAGAGGGACGGGTTATGGTTTGTGTCGCAGACAGGCTGGGCTCACGGAGGGGGCCTGAACCCTCCCCAGTGCCTTTTTGCATTTCGAGTGCACTGATCCCGAAGGTGGGACTGTTCCTGACCCTGGGCACTGCTGGGTCAGGAGCATCCTATCACCAGGCTGCAGCTGTGTCCACAGTGACTCTTCAGAGCTCCCACTGCAGCCTCCTCCTCCTCCTCCTGCTCCTCCTGAGCCCATGAGTGCCGATAGCAACAGAGCAGGTGGGAGCTTGACTGTGCCTGCACATTTTTAGCAATAAAACCAGATGCACTTTCCAAGCTAGGCTGGAGAGGCAGCAGCAGCTTGAGTCTCTGCTCACATCTCCCAGTGAACGGGGGCTCGGGCAGCAGCGGAGCAATGGTCAAAGCAGACCAGGGGTGGGGACCCACGGAGGAGAGGTTTAAATACAGGTGTAAGAGCCAAATTTTAAGGTGGCGTATTGGGATATAGAATAGGGGCAGGCATAGGCACAGCAAAGAGCCCATCTCAAATCTTCACCTTTTCTGCAAAAGCTGCCTGCGAGGCTGATCCATGTAATCCCCTTTTCCCCAGCATTTGCAGGACTGTGTTCCAGCACATGATCTCATTCTCCAGTGAGCTAATCCACACAGAATGTTATCACCTCCCTTTTGGATAAGTTTCTCTCTAGACATTTATTAAGAAACTGGACTCGAGGAAATCCATTTGTGTGGAGACAGACAGGCAGAAAGCTCCATGTGTGAGGTGTAAGATTCACATACGGAACTCGGGAAAATGGCCCATAACAGCCCCGCCTGCCCCGACAGCCCCTGGGGGCTCTCCCCCACTGCAGTGATGCCCATTTATGAGACGTTTCGTCCCCACCCAGGATGTCGTCTTTGTTTCCAACCCTTTACATCTGGTCAAACCAAGCTGCTGAACCCTGGAGAAAGCCTTTTCAGAGCTGCTTGTTAGCAGCGTTGCTGGTTAGTCCTCTGTGTTTATTGTATCTTACTCCTGAGACTGATTCGATGCCTTAAAATGATGCTTCTAGCAAAAAAAAAATAAATCTGTCTCTGAAAGGTCTCAGCCTCTGCCAGAATCCAGCTGCACCAGGTGGGTCAAACTCTGCAGCAGGGATAAAAATCCAAGTTTATCGCTATTTAAGGACTGGAGGATAGAAATTTTAAAGAAGGTGAAGCCATGATGTCGCACTACACACTGTGTCCCTATGACACAAATTACTTAAGGGAGGTAATACAAATGAGCAGATCAGGGTAAAGCATTTTAATAAGGACTGACCAGAAGAGGAGGTAAAAAGGCATTAGGCTGCAAAGGTGAAGAAACGGTAGGAACTTGCGGGGTTTCACAAGGACGTGTTAAATTTGTGCTCTGGGGTTATTTCAGGCTTATCCAGAAAACAGGTTTAGATCCAGAAAAACTAATAGCCAAACTTTTCTTTGTAGCCATTAAAGCTTTGAGAACAAAGTCCCTCCTAAGGAAAGATCTGCAAGAGAATTTTTTAAACGGCATAGCTAATGAATGGCACCATTCTTAACTACAGCTTGCATTAAAAGTGATAAATTGGGCCAGGAAAGTACAAAGCACGCTAAAGAAGAGCACAGGAGGGAAAACAACAGGTTGTGTCCAGCAAAGGGTGTGGGATATTAAGATTCACAACTGGCCGGTTTCAGTACTCATGGCCCGGGAGGGGAGCTGCGGTTTGGGCTGGGCAGGGACTCCCAAGCCTCCATGCATTTCCACCTTTAGGGCTGCTCTGTTTTTCCAACCACTGAAATCTTTTCTTTTTGCTGTTTAATAGCACGCAAAGCTCCTTGTGGGATAAGGACACTCTCAGTGCCTACAATCCCGCAGCAGAAATGTTCCTCAGCTTCGAGGAATTGGGTTACAAAGCACTCGCGCATACGCTCTGTGCTACTCAGTAGACTAAATATACATCATTTCAAGTGAATAAAACAACTCACAGGACAAAGTTTAGGAACATAAACAGACAAGCTGTTTGTGCAGGTTGGCTGTCTCCTCATCAATAGCCCTTCTGGGACCCAGTTTTGTTAAAATCTGACCCTTCGTGTTGTATCTGAAATAATCAGGCAAAGGCAAATGTCACTTGAAATCCTACCAAATAGATTAAATCCCAAGGCAGGTGGTGAGATGATCCAAGTAACTTTCAAAAACAGTTGATAAAGGAAAATAAAGGAGCTCTACCTCAAATCACCCGCAGCTACGAGGTTTGAACAGGCAGCACAGCAAGTTCAGAACTGGGAATTTGGCTGCACTGAATTAAATTGGAAAGGAAGCAGAATGCCCTGCAAAACGCAGATGTTCCACGCTGAACTGCTCACCTTCCCCAGTCTGTGAGCCTTTCCTGGGAACAGCTTGTGGTTCTGCTGTGCAGGGCACCCCTTCTCCCTCCTTGCCTTTCCTGCCCACTGCTTTGCGTCTGCCCCTTACCACAGCCGTCGGGTTTTATACCCAGTGCTTAAACGCAGAACCATTCTGGCTGCAACTTAACGCAGGTTGGGTTGGTTTCTTTGCAGAATGCCTTCATTTTTCAGAGAGTGGGGAAGATGCAGATCAAAAGCTCTTTGGCCTGTGTAAATGGAAACACCTTCACCTCCCCCCCACGTGCGCAGGGTCTCTACCCCAAGGAACGCATCTTTTCCAAACGCTGCGTTCCCGACGGGCGTCAGCTCGTCCGACCTCTCCCGGTCCTTCTGGCTGGAGCTTTGTCTGCGGCAACACTTCATCTAAGCCAGAAAGATTTCTAATTTGTATGTCAAGACACCTCTGGAAAGCTCCAAAGTGAACAGGAATGTTATTTCTATCAGTGTGGTATTTCTATGCATTTCCCTATGTTTTCCAAAGGGAATGTATGTCATACTGAAAACCTCCATTCTTGGGAGTTTCTAGAGAATGAGCATACATTAAGTTAAGGACTACTTTAAATACTTACAGGATGCAGTAATCATATTTCTATGTGACTTTTATTGCAGGATGACTCCCATAAAAGTCTGATCCATTCAAATGTTCCTTCAGCAAAAATTTTAATTCTATAGGATTTTTCCATAATGACAAGAAGAAATAATATTTGGGTTCCATGTCTAAACAACCTCATTTTCTTAAAGCAGACCTCTTTCTCTTTGGTATTTATGTGGCAATCTAGTTTCTAAGTGCGGATGTATTTGCTGTTAAGTTTCAAAGGTTGGCTATAGCCATATGAATTCCCAGCTACCCGTCCACCTGTAGCTGCAGAAACGGCGCACCCAGGCTAAGTACACAGGAATAGGCAGGGTGCTCCATTTGTCACTTCTTAGAATCTTTGAGAAACAAATCAGTGCTGGCGCTTTTTGCTTTATCCTACTTTTGGGAAAAAAAAAAAAAAAGAAAGAAATATTTTGTTGCTGCAGGTTTAAGTCATGCTTGAGACGCAATATTGAGACCAGTACCTGTATGGTTTGGGGTGGGTACAGTTTAGACTGTGGCTCACGCAAGGCAAGGGGTGTAACATGACCATTATCTCCACGTCATGTAGATAAATGTCAGACTCAGAGCTATTCAATATTCTACCACTTAAAATGTAAAGCAGCTACTCAAACCGCAGGAGGCAGAGATGGAAAGGGCCAGCAGGTTAATCTCCACCTACTCTCGGTGCACGGCTCTGCTCTGTCTGATCTAAGGCATTGCTTGACAAGTTACCAAGCCCCAGAGAACAAGGCTAAATGGTGGGGTTTGTCCATCCCAGGGAGGTTATCACGCTGTACCTAACACCCCATCAGCCTTCTTGCCAAAAGCAGACACAGCCAAAATGGTGTTAGACTTTGTCACCTTGTCAACCACCAGAAAACGTAGGTTCGTTCCAGTGGCTTTGCATCTTTGGGCATGAGGTGCTGGTTTTCTCTGGGCTGGGGACCCAGAATAACAAGTGACAAAAATAAACCACAAGCAGACAAATGGGCAGAAATCATCTGTTATTTCTGAGCATTTCAATACATTATTTCTTTTCCTGACACATCTGTCAGCCTGCACCTCCGACTGTGTCTTTGTCTTGCTGCGGGACACGCAATGTGAGTTTGAACACTGCAGTTGTCCGGTACTGAAGAACAGGCAGGTGACTCATCTGAATACAGGCTGGTTTGGTGACTTCAGGGTTTGGTTGACTCGGCCGTATAGAAATGATGGGACATTAAAAAACCACAAATAGCACATTCGGTGTTCAGGTTGCTGCTCCTCTTGGAGTGCGGGGAGCTTTCACCCAGAGATTTCCAGGGTAAAGCAATGTCTTCAGCTGCCTCCGCACCCGCCGTCAGGGGATGAAATCTGTGTGCAGAAAGGAGATGAGGCCACTGAGCATGCGAATAAATCAGTGTCACGTACTGAGAAGGAATGGTGCAGAATGAATTCTTTTCCCTTGTAAATCTTCTGGTCGGTGCCAGTGATTTTCTTCATTTCCCAGGACTTTGTACAATTGAGCCTCCAAGAAATGTGTGTGTGTAGGAACTGAGATATTGTTCCTCTCTGTCCACCATGGAAACACTGCCAGGGACATTAAGAGCTGAAGACACCCCCATGATCACTCCACCTGCTGCAGGTATGTGTTAGTCTATGCAGGATGGCTGAGGAGATGAACTGGCTTTGGCCCATATGAATTGCACATGAATCACCCTGCTTGCTTTGCAAAGGAGGCTCTTGCAGGACTCACAGTGCCTGAAGGATGCACAGAGGTCTCTGCCTAGCTTAGGAGAGCTAACCAGAGAGACCAGTTCTAAAGGCATAACTTTTGCACTGAGATAGTCAGGACTTACCTCTTCTACCTGCCCCATAACATCCAGAGATATCACAACCCCCTGGATATCCAGACTGCCCAGGCTGCCCTCTGACACCAGGAAAACCTTGAGGACCAGCATTTCCAGGGTAACCCTTCGGTCCTGGTTTCCCCAGCACAACGTCTCCTGGTGGGCCTGAAGAAGCAGAAGCACTGTAAGTTGTAGCACATTTACTTTAGCTGCTTCAGTGTAACACCTCTTCTATATTTTCTCCATCCTACATGGTGGTTTATTTTCTGAGTATTGTTTCCTCATCTTGGTGGAAAAATAGGATCTGCCAGTTGGAAAAACCTCTTCTGAATCCCAGTAACTACAGAGCTTATTCTTGACCTTAAGGGTGTCCAGCTTGTCTAAAAATGGAGCCTGGGTATGCGAATCCAAAGTCCACCTACGTGTCAATGCAGAAAATCACCTTAACCCTAGGATCCAGCCCAGAGCCATTGGGTTTTGTGTCTTTACATCTCGACTATAAACATTTGCATACAGAAGAATATGTCTGACCACACTCTCTCAACAGTGCCTGGTTTGTTAAGTCGCTGGCAAACCTCCCACTGATTCCAAGTAACAAGGATCGGGATGGAGGAGAACACCAAATCCAAACAGATTACTCAAACCCGCTTGTGTTTCACGAGCTGAATTTTCAGCGTTTCTATCCCCTGAGCATCTGGTCTTGCATGCAAAAAAGCAGCAAAATTAAAACTCCCTGGTTGTGTCTCAGGTCCTTAAAATACATCATTACCTGGGAATGGCTACCAGAGGAAGGAGGCTGCCTGGAGCAATCTCTTGCATCTTAGCAGAGAGGAACCACTCAGGATGCTGCCACCAGTGCTGCGGTGGGAAGGTCAGTCTGCCCCACAACACTGATCCTAAGGCTGAACCACGCTTTGAATCTGGTGAGCTCTGGATAGCCCCACCAGGTCAATACGAAGAGGTTGTATTCACCCTACCTGTTCTGCCTCTGGGTCCTTGGATCCCTTCCTCGCTGGCTCCAGGCATCCCCTTTTCCCCCTTGGGCCCTGGGGCACCTAATCACAAGTAAGAGATAAGTGTCACTTCAATGCATTTTGGATTTGCCCCTGAATTAATACTCCCATCAGGCTCTTCTTAGATGTTGAAGCAAAGTAGAGTCACAGCCCTTGGCAACGCAAAGAAATATCTTTTCCTTTAATTCTGTCTGGGCAGAATTTCCAGAGTGGCCAGCTGCCCGTGACCAACAGGGCTCCAACAAGCATTGATTTGCAGCCTGATATAGGTGAAAATGGAGATTATTCACAGAGAAATTCATAGCACTGGTGTTAGTGCACTGGCCTGAGTGTGAGGTCCACTTCCATGCTCTTCACATGGATTAGACAATTCACAAAGCTGAACCATCTCTTTGACCAGGTGCTGGTAAGCCAGGCTTGCTGTTTTCACACAAAATTGCTTGTGAAACCAGTACCTTTCGGTGAAACAGGTGCATTTTGACAAAATACCATTTTTTTGGTATTTTTAAGATGAAAATATTTTGATCAGCCGTGTCCTTAAGATTGTTTTTCAGTGGGATCTGTCTTCTCCCATCTCTTCGCTTGACAGGCTGGAAATATCTGCAGGTTGTTACTTCCCTTTTCTCTTAAGTGACATTTTGATAAGCTCTGCAGATACCAGCTAAGACTGAACAGTGCCAGAGCAAGGAGTTAAACAGAAGGTTTCCAGTTCCTTAGGTGTTAGGACACTGCTGAAACCAATGTTTTTCATTTTATTTTGACAGCCAATTACTTGAGCCACTGACAAATGTCTTCTGCAAATCCAAGCAAAACATATTCCCACCATTCACTCACTCATGTGCAATAACTGATGCCCCTTTCTGCGATTACATTAATCTGTTTCTTTAGTCATGTGTGAGGCTTTTTTTGTTGGAGCTACTGCTCCGAAAACCCATTTCCACTTTCAGTATTACTTCATTTGCCTCATGCCTGTCTTCAGTGTTTTCCCTGACTTGTCATTTCTCCCCAGAGGTGATCTGATCCATCACCACGTGTTCATCCAAATGGCTTTTCATTTTGCCCTTCTGTAGGAAAAGCCTCCTGCCCTCTAAAAATCAAACTGTTCATCCTTCAAAATCTACAAACCGGCCTTCCTCTCAAAGCAGAGCTTGCAAAAAGAGTGGGCTGCATCTGTCTTCTCCCTACTCTTTGAGCTGTCTAACCTGGGTTACTCTTCCTACAAGACAGAAGTCCAAAGGGAAAATTGCAGTCATATAGATAATTTCGTGGGTTATCTTTACAGTACTGCTTGAGGCACTAAAATGCCTAGTTAAAGTATCAAAGATACAGTCAAAAATGCGTATGAACACTTCTCTCCATACCTCTTTCTCCAGGATACCCATCTTTGCCTGGCTGTCCAGGGATGCCATTTTCTCCTTTTTCTCCGTTGCTCCCAGGGGGACCTGGAGGACCTGGTGGTCCTGGTTCTCCTGGTTTCAACCTTTCTTCCCAAACAGGAACTGGCTTCCTTGCATGTTCATGAATGAATGAGTCAAATTTCAACACATGAGCTAAGAAGGGAAGACAGAAAATAAATGTTCCCTTCGTTGGGAAATTCGGAAGAGAGTCAAAACCAGAGGATGTTGTCTAAAAAGATACTTAAAACTATCTACTAGTGCTAAAAGGCTGGACTCAGCTGCCCATTTTCAGCTTCTTGCCTGTGTGCTGACTTTTCTGCCTGACCTTGGGCAAACCTCTGCTTCTCTTCATGCATCACAGCACAGGAGCTTTACCAAATCAAGAGGAATCAGCACAAATCACCAAAAGAAGAATTTCTTTCAAATTACTTTCAAGCTTTTCAATTCGAGAAACAATGGAGTCTTTGCAAAGTGCCAAAGGGTTTTCCAAAGAAGTGTTTCACAGGTCTCTGCGCTAATGCCACCCAATAGAACCAACTGAGAGCCTGTGATGGGACATTTGCTGTGCGCAGTGCTCAGCACGACACAGGCTGGAGGAGCTCCCTGGGTCACTACAGCTTCATGCTGCCTTCCCTCTGGTTTTGTGTACCACTGCTGGAGAGGCACCAACACACTGGGGAGCTGGGCTGGTTATACTGGTTATACTCACTCTGAATCATCCGCTCACAAGCCTGGCTAACGAGCTGGTAAATTGTGGCCAAGGACTGTGGTTCCCCCTAAAGTGAAACATTTTTTCTTATTAAAAACAAATCATGAAGTATTAATATCTTTTAGAAAGGATCAATATCGTAATGCATGGTAGCTTTCTGCCCGTTCTTTTTGTCAGCTTGCGTTTGAGAGGTATTTATTACTGTGGAATGCAGCTCTATTTATTTATCACAAAGCTCTGAGGCCATAAAATTGAAATCGGGAAACATCAATAAATGCTTTTCTCCTGCACATCAAAAAGCCCAGGCTGAATCTCAATAATTATCAAAGCTACCAAAAAAGGGAGAGAAAATTTCACTCTCAAATTTTATCAGAAAAGATGCTAAGTCTCTAACTCACTGTTCTGTGATATGTAAAACTTTTAATATGATCAGATATTAAAAAGTCCTATCTTTGCCTAAATCTTTTATGAATATTGATTCTTACCATTACTGTATTCTGAATAAATCATGGCTGAGGGGTTCTTTGGAAAGTTTTAGTAAGGTAGGGAGAAGCGATTAAAATGCAAAAAGCTGCTTAAAAATAAATGCTGACTCTGTCTGTGAAAATTCCTACCTAAACCTCTGCATACTTCCAAAAACATTTATAAAATATATGTCTCTGGCTGGATCACCATGGAGATTACCCAGATTTAAAAGCTTGGCACATCACCCAAGGGAGGGAAAAAGGAAAGTTCCACTAAAAAAAAACAAACAAACAAACAAAAATCTATAGAAAAGGAAAAGCTGATGGGAATGGAAGGAGAATGGTGTTAAAACTTTTAATGCTGAAGCATTAACTCGCGACAAAAGCAGTCTGTCAAAAGCAGGTCACACCGGCCTGCAGCCTAATTCCAGTCTTGGCAATGAGACTCAGAATCCTAGAAAGACACGGGGTTTCTTTTTAAGCAAAAGTCAGGATAAGAAAAAAACTTCCTCCCACAATAAAATAACCTCCAAAGGCAGCGCAGAGCTCCTGACGTCAAATGCTCTGTGCTGGGGGAGGATTATTACACATGAGCCCCCTCTTAGGCAATTCATTAAAAGGGAGCAAGTCAGAAAGTCAAGTGGGTTTGGGTTTTCAGCAAAGAATGGATTTTCAGTTGGCATTTCTCCATCATGACAACACTTGATACTAGGGAGCTCCTGATGCTGCAGGGTTATTTGTGTCCCACCAGCAAAGCCAGTGCAGGTAAATGGAAAGGCAAGAAGGTAGAGGGACAAGGGACATGAGGTTATTCAATGCCAGGCAGGTTTGTAGGCGTAAGCATAGCTTGCCAAGCACGTTACCACATCTGGCACCACAAAAACTCACTTTCTCTCCTCTTTCTCCTTTTGGACCTGGCAGCCCCTACAAAGAAAGAAAAAATAAAAGTCTAAGGGAAAGGAAGAGCGGAAGAAAACAAAATAAATCAAGAGGGATGTGGGACATGGGGCACAAAGTTTGTTTCCCACATTCGCGTCATTTCCTTGACCTCGTGCCAGTGACTGGAAGAACTTCAAGCTCGTAGGAATATTTTGGTTTCTTTTTTAAGAAAAAGGATAATAAAGCGGCAGCTGGAAGAGCGGCATAAAACACCATCATCAGGGATGCAGAAATTCCTCAGGTACAATCTTAGAACAGATTTCCCAACACAGCGGGCAGTTTTTAATACCTGAGAAGAAATAACTGTGACATTTAGACCTGCGGTTGCCCTTACCAGCCCAACTCTGGCTACTCCAGCTCAGGGCTTTATTCTGGAATCTTACACCAGAAATTTGTTTTCATCCTGGATTTTGTGTAGCTTGTGAATCTACAGAGAGCAAAGGGAGGTGGGATTTGATAAATGTTTTATTAACAGTTAAGTAGCCTGGGCTTTGCATATCCAGGCATCTCCTTAGGAAGGATGAGTGTGGATTAAAACTATTCTTTAGACTCTGAGGGAGAGCTGCTGTGGGAACAGCTTGTTTCCACTCAACTATTTCATGTCTTGGCCTTCTTTGAGACCCCAAAGCAGAAACTTACTGTTGGCCCAATGTCACCCGGAGGTCCCTTCTCTCCACTGCTGCCTCGGGAGCCTGTCACTCCTTGGAAACCCTGCAGACATTAATTACAAGACACAGATAAAAGTCCAGTTACTTCCTAACTTTCTTTTTTCTCTGTTCAAGGCTGACATGTCCCTGCAGCTCCAGGGGCACCAGCCGTTTGAGTTTAGAGGACTCTAGCAAGGGCATTGTAGCCTTAAGGTTTGTGTCAGTACCTCATCCAGCCATGAGTCCAATGCTAAGAGTATATCGTGTATGAGTCATGTTCACATCATTTCTTATTACTGTCTCAATTACAGTCAAGCCAGCAAAGCTGAGTTTTGCCAACAAACTGCAATGTGGTTTTTACCCTCCAGGCTTTAGATCCTTCATTATATATTCAGATTTAGACATAGGCTGGAGCACAACCCCTCTCTTCAGCCTCCTCATATCATGCTGTTGGTTTCTTTTTCCTTTAAGACCTGTGTTTGCCTCTAATGCTCTACAACAATAACAGCAGCTTGCAGAGTGGGAAGTGTCGCCTTTGGTCATCTCCTCTTTGTGAAGTTGCTGTGCCCTTTGGAGCCATAAAAGGAAGAAAAAGATAAGCCAAAAACCACCAGTAGGAATACTTCCTTTTATAATTTTCCAGCTATTACGTTTAAGCTCAACAGAGATTAGCAACTCTTCTGATCAGTGAAAATGGAAGACGTCTTCAAGGCAGCACCAGAACAGCTTTCCAAGCCTGCTCTGAAGGCTACAGTGCTTTCCTCGTATTTAGAAAGCTGAGGTTCAACCCTGACAGCTCCGCATCTTCCCAGGATGAGAAAGTCAAAGTTTTGAGTTGAATTCCACCTTAGCTCCCATAAATACCTGACTTCACCACAACTACTGGGGGTCCAATGCAAAGACAGCAGTGAGGGATCTCCATCTTACACTCTTCAGGACTGCCAAATTCCTTATAATTCAGCGGTAGGAATCAGTAACTATCACCAATCATCTAAACCCAAATTTGGTTCAGTTTCCCACATAAAGTGAAGTGTACCTGGTTTTGTGGAATTTGGAATGGCTGTGGTGCCTTCAAATTAGCTGATGGATGTAGATCAATCTTAAGATCTTAAGGTTCTGCTGTCCTGGGCACAACAGAGTGCAAATACACCTACCTCCATATGGCCCTGGCAGCAGATACGGGAAATGGTGTAGGGGGAAACCTTTCACACCTGCCTGCATCCTCCAGCTCCTGCTGATTTCAGTCAAACAAGCCCATATACCTCAAATCAACCAACAGTTGAAAAAGAGTAGCACCAGGAAAGCAAAAATAGCAAACCAAGCACCTCCTTGCTGGGTCAAAGCTTCCCCAGACCTTCCCAGAAGCAGCCAAGGTTTTTCTTCTTACATTGACCATGGCAGGGAAAGTGGACATCTCTACAGCATGCCAGGTATTCCCCAAGATAGGGTTTTGCTCTGACACCTCTGGGTGACAGCAGGAACCACAAGACCCTGCTGAGGAAGAGATTTCAATATGCATCACTCATAGTGAGTTCTCACCCTTGGTCCAGGAGGTCCTGGAGGTCCAGCTGTGCCTTCGAGTCCCCTCACCCCCTGCAAAACCAAAGCCGATCATTTATTAACAAAAAGATTCAAAGAGACTTGGTAAGCAGTGAGGTCATTTTTCTATGTGCTGCTTTTAACAGGAGCTTGCTAGGAAAGGCTAAAAAATGCATCTGTCAAGTGGCACCTGGTCAGATTTGGCCAAACCTGAGATGACCCCTTTTTTTTTTTCCCCAATCCCTCTGGACTTGTGAAAAGACCATTCACTGAGTGCATTAGAGGAGAGCTGGGTGTTTTGGGTCTCTGCTGGTAGGCACACACCAGAATTTTAGGTACCCACCCATCAAAACCAAGAGGTGAGATATTTTACCTTTGCACCTTGAAGACCATCCCTGCCCGGAGCTCCCTGCACACCGGGAATGCCCTGTAAATCAGAATTGCTGGGTAAAGTTGGCAGCTGATTATCATTGCCCTAATTCATCTTGTCACAGGGAGCATAAGAAAGAGGTGGAAGAAGAAACAGTTATTCCTTGAACAGAGCAATCACCGTTATTCCACCTTTAATTCCATCATGTCTAGCTTTCAAATAGTTCCATCTTTCTTGCACCAACTGATGCAATTTCCCTCGGGAAAGTGATGACACTCCCAAATGAAAGGCAGTTTCCAAGCAGACGACTGTAGCAACTCTCTGTCTTTTCAGCCTTGCTTAAAATAGTTACTGGGAAAAATGGGCAAATCTTTGAGACACCTGAAGGAACGGTGTCTACCATTACCTGCATGCCAGGACTTCCAGTGTCTCCTTTCTCTCCTTTAATTCCCGGTGGTCCCTTGGATTAAAACAGAAGCACACAGTTAGCAGCATCCTGCTGCTCCACATCCATATCCCAGGTCACTCCTGCTCTCTGTGGTGCTACAGGGTGCTCTACAGCCACAGCATGGGGATTCTGCTGCCCCAGACATGCACGCAGCAGCCTCTGCTCCTTGCCAAGCCACAATGATCATTGCGAAGAAAAATGCCTGAATACTCCAGTGGGCTGCTTTCATTAAAGGCACATGAGGGAGAGTCTGGACAAAAGCAGGCTTTTGCCAGAATGACTAAGAGCAGGGCCTCATCAGCATGAAAAAACCCAATCAGCATGTCTCTCCAGTGCAGCTGTCCAGCTGTTAGGAAGGATGATGTAAATGCATAGATCACGTTTTGGGGGCTTTATTGAGTGTAAAAGAGCAAGTGACAAAAAAAGGCAGTGGAAGAGATCACATACCACAGGACCCTGAACCGTGATTCCTTGAGAACCTGGAGAGCCTTGTTGGCCACTAGGACCCTCTGGCCCTACTTGTCCAGGTGGGCCTGGTTCACCCTAAAGCCAAAGACATGAAATCAAACATAAGGAAAGGAAGCAATCGGTTCCTGCTCTCCACGTGGGCTGCACTGCATGACCTGGGTCAGCACAAACTGTCTACGGGATTCAAGATGAGGTGAGGACAGTGAGGGGATCTCTAGTGACCTCAGCTGCCTTTGCTTTTTAGATCCAAGGGTTTGGTACATCTTTCATGGGAGAAGACAGCAAAGTTGCAGACTGTGTTTTGCAAAGCACGATTCACCTTCCCAAGCCACAGGTCATTCCCGTTATCCAAGGTGGCCAGTGGCTGAGGTCTGCATCCATTCTCATTCCTTTCCCAAAATCCTTCCCCTCTAACCATGCTGCTTTCCCAGATGTTATCCCAAAGGAGGGGACCAACAGGCTGGTCTGGCTCTGCCCTGTGTTGACCAGTGGGGCAGTGAACACTTGCACCAGAGCTTCTTCCAGTTCCCAGGGCTGGAGGATTCAGACCCGTGCTCACCTCAGGGCTGCTCCTGAAGGCTTTGAGCAGTTCTTGCTCTGCTTTCCCCTCATGCTGCTCTGCCCCAGACCAGTACTGCCCTATCTGGTTTGGGGGCTTGGCAGCCAGAACAAGTACAGCACAAAGGCTGACCATTTTCCAGCAAGGCTGCTTTCAGAGAACATTGCTGACCATGTACATTGCATTAATCCAGCGCAATCAGGCTCATCATCTCAATTTCCAAAGCCCAACTGAGCATTTAATTAATAAGAAGTGATCCCATCCTCCTCAATACATCAGTCCTTAAGGCTCTGTTTGGGCTCTGCTTGGTGCAGTGAGGCAGTCCCCAGTCTGAGCCCAGCTCAGAGCAGGAATGAACACATCCAACCACACTCCTGCCTCACGCCTCCGACACAGCCCGAAGCAAACAAACCCACGGTAGTGCTGGGTGTCAGGACTCACCTTGGGGCCTGGCTCCCCCTGCTCCCCTTGTGGTCCCCTCCTCCCGGGGCTGCCCTGCCAGGAGGACATAAAGCTGCTGTTATGAATATCATAATCTTTATTGCAGTGGAACGAGGAGTCTAGGGGGCACAGTCGGTGAAAGATGTTGCCTGCCCCAGAGAGCTGGCAGCAAACGGAGGCAAGAAGAAAATGAATCAAGTCATCCAGCAAATGTGGGAATGGGGAGAAGAGAGGACAGCACAGCCCCTCTGTGACAGGCGGTGGGTGCCCTACACTCACCACCAGCAGGAGATGAACTTCCAACCTGTTCGACCTCCTCCCTCCAACTCCTCCAGCAACTCCATGCTGAGACAGTGAATGGAGAAGGGGTCGCATATGAACATGGAAACACACTTGAGAAGAAAAAGCAGAGGTGCTCGTGTCTGCAACCTTTTGGGACTGTGTTGGTTTTTACAATATCATCCCGAAAGAACAGACACACGTGGAAATCACGGAGAGCAATCATCAGCTCTGGGGCGACCTGGCTTAGCTTTGCATCTGCATAACTGCAGAAACCAATCTCCTGGCTCGAACCAATATCGTGTGAACTTTTGACATCTTAATCTGAAAGTTTCTATTCTTAACTCTATAAAAACAATGGATTTGGATTAAGAAGTACAGGCAGGGAGCTTTGGGAAAGGTGCTTTCAGAAGCTCCCAGAAGCTCATTTCAGCAGTCAGCTGGACCCGGTTGAAAACACTCATTAAGGACAGTGATAAAAACAAGGTGGGATGGAGTCTTGCCAGCTGGCATTTTAAAAATAGCAACGAGCGCTCTTGTAACTGCAGCAAATTACCAAGGGTTTGGTGGTGTGAGGATAAGGTTATGTGTCAAAACCGTAGTTTCTCTAATGCTTAAAAGAGTCTTGGTCTTTAAAGGGTTGTACTGCAGAGATGTTTAAACCACAGGGCAATGCAAGCTGGTAATTATGCACTTAGGAGATTGAAGCAAACTGTGATAGCGGAGTGTGCTGTATAATTAAACTTCCGCTGGAATGAGCACGTAATTACTCTGGAACGAGGCGCTGCTCCTTGCAAAGCATGGAACTGAATTCACAGTTAAACCATGGTAATGCAAAGGGTGAGCTGAAACCTTTTCACTTGAGCAAGGAGGCCAATGGTTTTTAATGGCTATTTTCCAGGAGAAAAGCACCCGGAGTGGTGGAAATGGGGGTGCTCTGGACAGGTTGTCAGGTTTCAGCTGCCTTGTGGAAATAAAATGTTTTTCCCCAAACTTCCAAAATGCAAACTTCTTGATAGCTGCTTCCTACTGTTTAACTGGAATATTTCCGACTGCAGTTTAAACCCATGGTGACTCTCCTGCATCCATAGTGGATGGGGCAAAATATTGCACTTGCCCTATATCCCTGAGCATGTGACATACTTAGTGGCTGCTATTGCTTCCCCCCCATTTCCTTCAGGGTTTTCTTGCAGGTCACATTCAATGTAAAGAGAGCAAGCTTTGGGGACAGACAGAATGGCAGCCTCCTCTTTCTCCTTACGCTGCCCACCCACACGGTCACTTACAAGGCTCCCACTTAACACAGAAACCAGATAGGAAGGGTTTGTGGTAGGGTTTTTTGTTTTCATTTATAAAGAGTTTCAGAGCCTCTGATCCATGAAATCTCTGCAGGCACTGCAGGTGACCTGCCCTCCTCTCCTGTGAGGATTAACATGGCACCAAGAACCTCTCAGCCTGTTCCCAGCTGCAGCTATTGCACTGCCAGCTCCCTGTCTCCCCACTTCATCAGCATCTGTAACCTCAAGGACACCCCTCAGCCTTGCCCTGGCACGAGGAGGACATCAAAGCTCCCTGAGATAGGATGAGAGGAAATGGCCTCAAGTTGCGCCAGGGGAGGTTCAGATTGGACATTTGGAAAAATTCCTTCCCCAAAAGGGTTGTCAAGCACTGGAAGGGGCTGCCCAGGGAAGGGGTTGAGTCCCCATCCCTGGAGGGATTTAAAAGCCATGTAGACATGGTGCTTAGGGACACGGTTTAGTGGTGGGCTTGGTAGCGTTAGGTTAATGTTTGGACTCAATGATCTTAAGGGTCTTTTCTGGCCTAAGTTATTCTATGATTCTAAAACCTCATGGAGCCCCGGGGCGTTATCCTCGTGCCTGGCATGCCCGAACAACACGAAGCAACACCAGTGCATGCAATATATTGCTTTCAAGGAACTTGTGGAAGGGGGAACTTACAGGGGGCCCTGGAGGTCCTGGCAAGCCCGGGCGGCCAGAAGTACAAGAGCAGGCAGGAGCTAAGCTAGGGCAGGTCTCCTCGTCCCTCTGAAACGAAAGCAAGCCAAAGTGGCATAAGCAGCTACACAGCAAGAGCGGGATGGATCTCAGGTAACATTCACAGTGTTTCAACATTCAGTTGGAGAAAAGCAGAAATTTCCCCTACTCCAACAAGATATTTTTGTGAACAACCGAATGTTTTATTTTTCCGTCAAACAACAAGTTTAGACAAAAAATTATGACCCAGCCCTGCCTGAAATTTGTATAACACACACTGGAAGGTAATTTTCTCCTTACTAACTATTTATGCACCCCACAAAGCACCTTTCTGTGCTGACAAGAAAACTTGAAAGGAAGAGCAGGGGGATGTTGTGACTCAGGGCTGAGGTGGCAGCAAGGCCACCGGACTGCAAGGGCTGCTGTCACAGATGAGTTCATGACAGGAGGGACATGCACTGCACCGGGATTTGGGGTTTGCTTTCCTTTTGAAGCAAACACAATTTTGTTTACTTCACCAAGAAGCACACAGATGTTATCCCCAAGAGAAGACGGGAAAAAAAATAATGTTTCCCTCTTGAGCCTGTCAAAGTCATTTGTGGTGTCACTGCAGAGCCATGGACTTGTTCCATCATCCCCAGATTCACGACAATTAGCAGAGCCATCCCTCTTGTCTTACCAGTGCAGGGAGATCACAGCATCTGTCTTCCTCTGCCCTGACGCTGCTGCACACAAGCTGCAAAGACTGCAGCTGGAACTGGGGGAAAAAGAGAGTTTGACAAGAAAATAGCATTGGCACACATGGTCCGTCACCAAATCTCATGGCATTCAAGTGCTAAAAATAATCTTCAGTGGTGATTTGACAGGACTCCTCCATATGGTCCCAGCTATAACTGTACCCCCCAAAAACCTACAATATGAAAAATACCCTTGGCCACCAAATGTTTTGCAAGCCCCTGGTCTCTGTGTCTTGCTGAGCAAGTCAACGAGCAGCTTCACACCAGCAAAAGCCAAGTGTCCAATTTACCCACAATCCTGCAACAGCGGGTGGCTTGTCAAGTAATTGGGCTTCAGCATCACCAAAACGTGAAAGCAAATTTTGCTTTGCACCCCACAGGGGCATGGAGATAAGAGTAAAGGTGGCAGCAACATTCCCCAGGACAGACGTGATCCCCTCCCCAGAACCCCCGCCCTGTCTGTCCCACCGCATCCTTCACAGCCACCACATCTTCCCGTTCTGACTAACGAAGGAGCACACACTGCACAAAGCCAAACCTAAATAACGAGGCAGAAATTTTTTTTCTTTCCTTGACACCATTTCTCATCTTTTTTTTTTTTCCTCCCACTTCATGCATTTAATAACGAGCAAGCGGTACAGCCCAAGGAGTGTGATATGCAGCATACCGTTATGGATGAGCCCCGTAGATCAAGCGGCATTTAAAGATATCTTAAATTAAATAAGGTTCCACGATAACCAGTAATGAGACACTCTGTCTTCTCAAGGACAGCAGAGCCGTGGAAGACATGAAGCTTTGCCGGGCTTGAAAGGTGATGGGAGTGGGGACAGAATGAAGCTCTTCATTACTGAGCTAAGCTGTGAGCAGGGAGAATTTGGGAGGGACAGAGCAAGCGCATATTCCTGCCTTGTTAACCACAGGCTTGTGATCAAATTGCCACAGAATTTGTTTAGGAAATGCTGCCTGAAAACCACTGTCCCCGGGTTTGTTACACAGCTGAGCCCGTATCTTACAGGCAATTCCAATGTCTGCTTTTTCCCTGTTCTACCCCAGACCTCTGCTTCTCTCTTCGCAGCTGGGGTGTCATATGGGACAAACCATTTTTACCGCGCTGCTTTGAGGCAAGGGAAGTTGTACATCAACTGATGCGCTGTTTTCCCCTGGACTCCTAGAGCTAAAAGCAGAGCCAAGGAGTAAAAGCTTCACGTAAGTCGGGGATGATTTTCTACAGCCCCACTGGCACGTTGTGAGGGATGAGCTTGCCCCTTATTCCGCACGTATTTAACCCTCCTGTTTTGTGGAGTTAGTATGGCAGCAGACTGCCAGGCGATGGACTTCACGGGTGGTTTTGCCCTTAGGACCGTGCACGGGGCAGTCAGAGGGCACAACGCCGAGTCCACACTCCCCCTTGTTCTTTCCTTCTGTAGCAAGCGGGCTCGCGATGCAGTAAGGACGTACCCACACGCTGGCACCGAGTGTTTGTGTTGTTTTTTCTTTCAAGAGCCCCTATACTGAAGATTATTTTCATATAGTTTGCATGCAGATGGGCAAGCCTGAACATGCTGGAGACTGCGGCGCATCCAGCCCCGTTGACATCAGTCCGGCATCTCCCGACATGACTCAGTGGGGGCTGATGTGCACAACCTTCCCTTGCAGAAGCAATTCCCAAACCCTCCTGCCTGTTTCAGCACCTTAGTGCAGGATCTGGGCTTGCCCAGTCCCCAGACGATGCAGCCAGCTGGGAGCAGCTCTGGGACAGGCTCACACTGCTGCCTCCCATCACAGACCTCAATCAGAGGTGGGAGGCGAGGGCGGGGGGGGAAACACTGCGGCAGGAAAGCTCATTAAAATCACAGAGATCAGTGGGATCAGGACAGGGTCGTGCGTCACAGCAGTGTTTGGAGGCATTCAGAGCGAGAACGATGCGAGATGGCACTCCTCTCCATCTGCCCACCCCAGCCAGTTCCAAATTTAAGCCTCCCCACTCGCCAACAACACGAACCACCGAGGACTCACCGATGCAGACCCACTCCTGGGCCCTCTGGTCCTTGTCACTTTTCCCAGCATGATAAAGCCAGCGGTGGAGATGCTGCCAACGGTGTTGATAGGTTTCTCTGCTATTTTCTTACAGTCGAGATAGAGTTTGATCTTGAAGTGGCTCACAGCCACGTGCACCTGGAAAGAGGCGGGTTGGAGCTCCGCGACGAGATGGGGGAGTCTTTTAAAGACAGTAATGCCTTCCACCCAATTCCCAGACTGCTGCTGTCACTAGCGGTGTGTTTTTAATGACCAAATGGATCAAGGGGGCTGAGGAATAAGTTTCAGCATGTGCTGCATCTGCCACACTGCACTTTTCCCTGATGTTCCCCTCACCTCTCCTTGGAAGAAGCCTTTCTGGAGTTGTCATATTAAATAATTCAGTGTTCAGGACTAGCTGAATACTGAAACTGCCTTACAGATAGTGATAGAAAGTGCTCATTGCTCATTTGGGTGGAATACCTAATTAATGGTTAACGGTTAACAAGTTAATGGTTGGACTTGATGATCTTAAAGGTCTTTTCCAACCTAAACAATTCTATGATTCTATGATATCTGCTCCGAGGACATAGATGGCCAAAAAACCCCTGTTATGCGTGATAAGGTGTCTCTCACAAGGCTAGATTTATTTTTTTCCTTCCTTCCAGCACTCAATGGTGACAAATATCCCAAATTATAAAAAAAAAAAAAAGTTTGATTTTTCAATTTTTCCTGATTATTAAAACCTAAAATCCCCTCAGCTTTGGAGTTCCTGGGGGGAAAGGAAAGAAATCAACATGTGGAAATCGTATTTTAACCATGGGATGAACCTTAATCCTTTACAAACACAAACTTCAGCACATCAAATGGGCTTGCCCGTTCCCTGGCACTCTGGATGCAAACCATTTGTATAATCACTCCTCACTTTGACCAACACCCACGGGTGGCACAGTACTCCCAGACTGGAGTGAGATCGTGAGCCACATTCCTCCCTCTCCTGATAAGGACCTTATGGAAGCTCCCATAGAATATCTTCTTCACTTCCTGCTGGTCAAAGGAGACTTCCTGCAAATCAGCCTTGTAGTCGTGATTGAAATACGTCAAGGATTTCTTACTGGCTACAGGGAGAATAGGACAAAGAACAGCTTAGAATTAAAAGAGAACTTGATTTTACCCACATACTGAACATAGTAAATAAATAGGTTTAAACCCAGTGAAAGACTTCGTACATTATAATCAAATACTTCTAGAAAATGCGAGAGAAAAATGATACATAAAAATAAAGAATTTGTTACAAATAGAACAAAAATGAAAATGTGACTTTTAATTGCAGATGGCATTATTTAAAATGCAACATTGGCAGCAACAATGAAGCTTCCCCAAAACTGCTGCTGTATAAGAAAAACATTAAAACATGAAAACTTTCCAACTGAATAGCAAAATGGGTTCTGCTGCTCGTAGAGATGGATGCAAATACCTGAATTTAATGTATTCAACAAGAAACCTTACGGTCAAGGTTAACACCAAGGAGAGGCTGGAAGTCCTCGTCTGTTATTTGCCACACAGCGAAGGGCTCCTTGGGGGTCTCGGGCAGGAGGCGCAGGAGGATGCTGATGGTGTGCTCGGGTGGGATTGCAAAGAGGTGGACATCACTGGAACGAGACAAGCCCAGCAAGCGTCAGGGGCTTAAAGCAAGCGATAGCCAGCAGGCAACGTCCTACAGACAGGGCTCACCCATTGCTTGTCACTTGGGCAGGGTGGCCTGGAAAAGCTTCACCCCCGGGAGCTGAACACGATATGAATATACGCCAGGAGAGAGCCTGGTCCCTATATTTTTATATTTTGTGCATCCCTCTCAGGCTGTTGAAGCCTGTGCTGTTAGCGATGAGCCCTCGAGCGCCTGGCCCTCGTGCCGTGGGAGAGACCCAGGCAGAGCAGTCAGAGTCCATCAATGCCAGAGCTGCCTCAGGGAATGCTCAGGGGGCTGGAGCACCTCTCCTGTGAGGACAGGCTGAGAGAGTTGGGGTTGTTCAGCCTGGAGAATAGAAGGCTCCGAGGAGACCTTATAGCAGCCTTTCAGTACTTAAAGGGGGCTCTTAAGAAAGATGGGGACAAGTTTTTTAGCAGGGCCTGTTGTGATAGGACAAGGGGTCATGGTTTCAAACTAAAAGAGGGTAGATTTACATAGATATAAGGAAGAAATTTTTTATGATGAGGGTGGTGAAACACTGGCCCAGGTTGCCCAGAGAGGTGGTAGATGCCCCATCCATGGAAACATTCAGGGTCAGGTTGGATGGGGCT
>BOSO01002048.1:40926-60288 GCA_018403395.1 Gorsachius goisagi
GCTGGTTAAACCTGGATCACACTTCAACGTTAATACATCATAATTTCTAATATTTTCCAGCTTTTTCTTTCTGTTTTAAAATGATTCTAAAGCACCCCAGAGCAGCCAGCACACGCCAGTTTTGTCTAGGGCTTCTGACACCAACCCCCCCAGCCTCGAGGAGGGATCACGTACAGAATGCTCGAGCTACTCCCCCTTTTCTGGCCCTGCACTGCAATGTATGGATATATCCCAAACAGGGGATGGGCTGAGCTGCAGTCAGCCAGAAAAGGGTTTGCCAGAGACCAAAGCTGAGCAATTTTAAATTATGTAAATGTATTTTCTTTCCCTGGGGTCCTGCTGAGTAGCAAACTGGACCTGGCGACAGAGGCTGTTATGTTGGAGTGATTTCTCTGAGCAGGGGCTGAGAGAGAAAGGCAGAAGGGGCAAAATCCATCCACTGTTCAAACAAAGGGCTGGAAAGCATGGGGTCATCTGCTCCTGGAGCTTGTTCCCAACCAGCATCTTGCTCTGCATAAATGCATGTGTCTGGCCTTGAACCCACGCTGGTGTGAAGACACAGAAGTCTTGGACAAAGAAAAGGAAGCATTTTATTCAGAAGAGACTAAAAACTATGGGAGATAGTCAAGGACACACACCCAGGCTATGAGTTTTCTATTCTGCAGTTTTACCTGCAAGGCTCTTCTGCCCACCCAGCAAAGTCTGGGGTGACCTTAGAGCACCGGTTGAACAAAGATCATTTGCGTCTTCATTGATCCTCCTTCCCTTTTCTGGAGAAAATGAGCTTACTTTTACTGAAGCTGAATCAAGTTTGCTGGCAGCTGAATCAGACTGGAGGCTGTGGCTGTGCATCACCGCAAGGTAAAGTGGAGAAGAAAACAAGTGTGGGAGGTAAAGTCACTTCGACAGCGTTATTCTTAGTGCTGTGCTATACGTCTGCATCTTTGCTGGCTGCATGGGCTATTTTCTTCAGCTGAGGTAAGAGGAGACTCTGTTTAAGTGAACAAAGGGAAAGTTAGGAAAAGTCTTGTGAGATGGATTTATTCTGGAAAGCCCCCAGGCCCGGCAGAACTTGATGGCATGGATCTGACAGCCAAGGGAAAGGTCACCTCCTGAAGCTGCCCAGGAGGAAAGAAGCATCTCTGACACAGAGGACATCATCTGTGCCCTTGATTACCTCTTGAGCCTCTGCTCCTCCACAGGAGAATCCCAAGTTGCTTGCTCTTGGGTCTAACCAGCATCACAGGCACATTTTCAAGTAAGAGTAAAACCCTGGAGTCTGCTCCATCAAAACACTCCTCTGCAATGATTTTATAGGTCATGGGTTTTTGCTCACTGCCATGGGCTGAAGCTTCTTCCCCACCTTGCAGTCCCTTTTATTTGCGATGTATTCTCTGGTAGGAAGAGCTCACTGAGGATCTGGATAAAGAACTTGAAGACATTTATCAGCCCCAGGCTGGAGATGCTTCTTGCAGAGCTTAGCCAGAGGCATGGGGCACATAAGCACTTTGTAATCTGCTTCAGTGCAAAGTCAGGTTGGTTCAGCCTATCTTCAGCAGTAGTTCCCATCCAAACTGCCCTCCCGTTCTTCACATGGAAGAGGATGAGACACGCTCGCATGCTCTGCCCTGGTGGCAGAAACTTCCAAGTGACACTTGCTGAGCAGATGGGGAGGTTGGAGAGGGGTAACATTGCCAAACTTTTGAAGATCTTCCCGAGTCCATATTTACTAATTTTTGCCCCATCTCGCCTAAGCTGAGGGACTTCTTTCATGGCACCATCTCTGTGGTTCTTAATCTGATAGACCAATGTACGATGTGGGCTGCCCTATTGCAGCCAGGTCTATTTGTCCCTCTGCCTGGAAAAGTCCACATTAGCAAACAAGTAAGGTTCAGAAACACAGTTGGGATATGGTGGCTTCACATGTAACCATTCCTCCACTGAGCCTGGGACAGGCGGCAACTTCACTTTAAACTCCTGGGAAGGATTTGAGCTGGGCAAGGTCGAGTAACTTGTTATACTGCTGAAATTTGGTTACTTACACAGTAGACCTTAAAGTGCTGCCCTTGCATCCATGTTTCCCAGTCATGTCCCAGCCCTTTTTCTGCAGGGACAGTCCCTGTGTCACCATGGGCTGCTAACACGTCCTCCGATGCTCATCCACGTCATCGCTGCCCCAGAGCCTCAATCCTCAAACACTGTGGCAGAGAGAGACCCCGAGATCCTCATCCTCCAGAACGAACAGGTGACTTTTATTTTGCTCAAGCTCCTTTTCCTTAGCCTGGATGAAAGAACTTCCTCTCAGTACAAAAGAGAGGTCCCCGTCTACTTCTCAGCCAGATCAAAAGCCACTCCTTTCGGCATCTTCCAAGGACCACCATTCAGCAACACCTCTGTGTCCCAGCACCTTCCTCTCCCAAAGAGCATCTTCTGCACTCCCACTAGCTTGAGTGAGAGGTTTATATACGTCTGAAGTACCACTGAGGCTGTTTGTTAATGTGACAAATGATCGCTGCGTAGAGCCTTTGGCCAAGGATAAGGACTTGGTTGCACTTGACAATTTATAGTAACATACTGAAAGGAGAGCTCTTAACCCAAAAGAGACGTCAGACTAAATAGAACAGGGAGACAAGAAGAAACATCAGGACTGTAGGTAAGCGCACGGTAATAATTTTGTTATCTGTGGGAAATACATCAGTGTGCTTCTGTTGCTGCTTTGCCTCCTGGTAAGTCTGCAGAGAAAGGTTTGCTTAACTGGGTTGCTGAAAAACAATTCTAAACTTTTTCTTTTTCTCCCCCTAGTCAGGCCTGACAGTTGAAAAAATTCCACTTGCTCCGTGCATTTTGCAACAACTAAAGTGCTCCCTTTGGCACCAGGATTTTGCTTGGATCTCAGGCTCATATAAAAGTAAGGCAGTGGTGGTGGGAATGACATTAAGGTATCTCAGTTATTTGTGTCGCAATGATCTTGCTCCATGTAAGCTAAATATTCAAATAAATAATATTTTTTTTTAAAGACTGAGGATGTGAGTTTTCCCAGCTGCACATCTCAACTCCATAAGTAATTTTTACTCCCTCTTTCTCTCTCTGAATATTTAATGACACCATTACAACTTAAACACTAAGTGCCGAGCTAGATAAGATGATAAGAAGGAACTTGCACCACATCACTGCCTCCAACTTTTGTTCCTTTTCTAGCCAAAGCTATTCAGCCATTGTAAGTTGAATTCATAAACCTTTTGAGGACAAATATCAAGCCATAACTTTGAAACAAATTTTCTGCCTGCCTGGAAGAAGAGAGACCTGGTCCCAAGCCTACCGAATGACACACCGCAGGGATGGGTGGCTTTGGTTTCTATAAAAGAGGACAACGTTTCTGATGGCCCGTTGTCTGTGAGGGACTGGTGTCTGCAGGGTCCCTTGGCCTGGAAATGGCCATTCCAAGCGGGGTGAGAGGGATTAGTGGTCCTGAATAAAATGAACTTGGCATTCTCACCTCACCCCCAGGGGAGGAACGTGGCTCCATTTCACAAAACCGGCGTGCAACGAGCATCCCTCCAACCTGGCATTTTTTCCCTTAAGTTTCAAAGAAGAAAGTATTCTGGGAAGGATGAAGGATGGGGAAAGAAGCTTGTGTTAGCAGCGCTTCCTGCTGGGTTTCGCTTTTCGCTTCAGCCACTGCCCTTAAACTTCAGTGTTTCTTGCAAATTCTACGAATTCTATGAAGTTTCAAAAGAAACTTCATGACTTGACTTATTCCTATACAAGGGGATGCTGCTAAGAGAGGAAAAGAGAAAAGCAACAATGAAAGGAAGAGGGTGGTTTCTCAACCACCTCTAACGAGTACTTTTGGGTTTATTCAGCACAGCCTGATCAGGGCTATTCACCAGGATGCAATCCAAAGTCTGCCAACCTGAGGAGAACTAGGTAGCTTTCATTGGTGTTCCAGCCCCCAGAATTTCATTCTGTGATGAAAATTAGGGTGAGGGGGGCTCATAAAAATCAAACCAAGGTTTTGCTGTTTCCAGATAACATGAGATTCACCAGCTCTGACACAGATTGACCCTGTTAGATATCGCAACCGCTCGTAATTGCACATACAAGATGGCAGCTTTTTCTTGCAACAGTAAAGGTTTGAATCCAGAGTCCCATCTGATGCCACGTCTTCCCATGCTTCCATCACACAAGCCTTATGCAGTTTGCTGCCATCCACAAGTTTCCTCTGAACTGCCCGAGATCAGCACTACCTCCTGGAAATCATCACCCATCCCTTCTCCTGTGCCACTTCTCCCCTGTGGGCACTTCTTACTTTAAACATTAAAAAGTAAGAATCACCATCAAAGATGCACATGTAAATATTTTCCCCAAGAAGAATGTGGCACCGTCCTCACTCCTCATGCAAACTGACCGGCAGCACCCAGGCACTGAGACTCTGGCTCCCCAGCTACATACCTGATTTTTTTGGGTGCTTTGCTTTCTTCATCCAGCAAGGCAAAGCCTGACATCCTTAAGGCATCCTTGTTCCTGAACAAGGACAGCAGCCGAGAAGCAGAAGTCAAATTGCATCCCATGTCCCACCAGGGTGCCAATGCCAGCAAGGACCGGCTTGTTCAAACGTGACTGGAAGGGCACCATCGCTTGCAGTTTGCGGTGGGCTGAGGGAGCGCCTCTGACATCTTGTAATTTGTGGCTTAAAATGTAGCCATTCATTTTCCAAAGCCCCTGAACAGCTCTAATTGCCCATTTATCATTATATACCTGTAAGATGATTTCTTTTTTTTTTTCTCGTCAATATGCAGCGCCTAGGTACTTGCCTGAGGTAGCTTTACATAAACAAATGTTATTATTATTCATTATTAATAAAGCCTGACCTTCTCATTCCAAGATTGCCATTTACTCTGAGCTTCATCAGCTCAACACCAGCCTAAATGAGTTCATTCTGCAAAGGAGGTTGAGAGCTGAGAGTTGGAGGAGAGGACTGCTGCAGTTGAATGAATCGTCTTCCATTCACTGCCAACAAAGCCATTATACAAGCAATATTAATTAGACGACCTCTGGGAGTGCCACTTTTTAACCTCATCTCCTGCCTGTACAAAGTGAGATTTAGATAACGCTTCCAGGCAGCATCTGCCTGCAGGATTCTCTCTCGTTTTTGTAAGTACCCTCACATGATGCACAGTTCAGCAACGACGTAGCTGAAGAAATCCTCACCCTCCCAAACAGACAATATTTTACCAAACAGGGAACATCCGTTAGGCAGCACAGTGTCATGTTCAGCCAAACACCCTACAGAAAGCTGATCCTTTTGCATCAACATGCTTCACAGAAGCAGGAGGGGAAAGCAATGTGTTCTACATGAAACTCATTGCAAAGGTATCGGCTGCCAATAAGATGCACCAGCCTGCTTGTGTTTGCCCAGCCTATTTTTCTCAGGCCAAATTCAGGACACTTTAAGACAGAAGGCTAAATATCCCCAGCCACTTCCAGACATTCACGTTTGGGTTTTCAGAGCTGGAGATGACCAGACCTGAGCTGCTGGTCTGTGGTGGGCTCCAAGGCATCCCATGCCCTGTTTATTATCCCTAGGCTGCGGGTACTGAATGCTGATCACTTACTGGTCCTGTGCTGAACAGAAACCGTGTCGCTTCGAGCACCATCTTTGTAATAGGCCCAGATGGATATTTTATAGTCAGTGTTCTTCTGCAAGTCTGGCAGGACAGCAGTTGCCACGTTTCCAGCGATGGAGAGCTGCAGCAGGGGGAGAAATGAGTCAGTCGAGTTCCCAGGCATCCCCAAGCTAGTTCATGCCATCCTAATGTCTGTCTCACAGATTGCCCGTAGGCACAAATGAGTTAGCACTGGGCTTTGGGGACTAAATCTACTGTTGTGGGTTGCACGCATCTAAGCAAAGGCAAAATTCCAGCCCTAATTAATGCAGAGGAGATGCCCATGTATTGCTGCCCAGTTATATTTAGTAGCCACTTCAATGTGGCAATGCAGTGCTCCGACACAGGCAGCCAACCTGCCCTGAACATGAAAGCCCTTTGCGCAGTTTCCAGTTTTTAGATGTCCTGGGGACGGAAGCCCCAGTACACCCCTATTTCAGCCCAAATGTGAAGTGTGGCATGAGAGACTTGGGCAGTTAACCCTAACTTCAGCTGCTGTTTGCACTCATACTGGAAATAAGGGCTTGAGATGAAAGAGATCTATCTCCTCATCCACCCGTGCCCCTCCTGCACCAGCTCTGTCTCTGGTCATTCTCCTCTGTGTGCTCCTCAGCTGGACCTCATCCTTCTTGAAGAGCGTATCCCGAGAAGTAGTCGGTGCTTACTAGCACTGAGGAAAGCAAAAGTTGTTTCACCTGCCTTAGAGGCAATACCTCTAGCTATAAATACTTGAGTATTATCTTTGTCTTTTCCACAACAACTTGACATTGTGGGCTGGTGATTCTCTGCAACCCCAGATCTTTTTCTACTGAATTGCTTCTTAGCCGTTTGTTCTACATCCTGTACACCTGAAGTTAATTATTCCTGCCTAAGCTTAATACTTTCTGCTTGTCCCTATTGAATTTCATCCTTGAGATTTTCCAGAACACTTCTGCAATCTTCCCAGAGCCTGTAGGACTCTGACCCTGCCGTCCCGCTGTCCCTCCCGCTTCCAGCACTCAGGGTGACAGCTCCACTGAACAGAGCCAGACCCAGGACAGACCCTGTCTTATTCCATAGGTTCCTTCGGCTGCGTGCTGAACTGTATAATTTCTTGAGTGCATTAACCTGAATAGTTTTGCACCTCCCCATGCCATTCTTTCAGGGGAGCTCAGAATCATCAAGCAGGCACAAAGCCAACCCAGCCTCCCCAGAGCTGTGCACGGGTCCGTACCTCCTGAGGCTTTTCTCCACTGACTGTGCTCCATTTGATCTGATAGACAACCACATCGGAGGCAGCAACGGCTTCCCACTGCAGTCGGAGGCTGTTCCCAGAGAGCTCGGTCACCTTCAGTGCACGTGGCGGGGGGACCTTTACTGAGGGATGCAGAAGGACAACCAGCTGAAGTGCAGGCGCTGGCAGCGCCTTGTCAAAGCCAAGGTGGGGAGCAGATGGTCGGGGAGCAAAACATCAACCAGGCAGATGTCTGAAACCAGCCTGTCTTTCACTTCTTGAGACCCATATGACAACAGGCATCGGGACAGAAAGGGGTAAATTATTTTTAAAACCCTAATTAAGGAGGGTTATCTCATTTGTGGACAGAACACATACCACACCGGTATTGTAAAGGACAGAAGGCCAGGATGGCTCTCAAGGACACAGAGGTTAGTGATACCTCTAAGGACACAGATCATAGAATTATAGAATCACAGAATGTTTTGGGTTGGAAGGGACCCCTAGAGGTCATCTAGTCCAACCCCCCTGCAGTGAGCAGGGATACTGTTAACTAGATCAGGCTGCTCAGAGCCCCATCCAACCTGGCCTTGAATGTTTCCAGGGATGGGGCCTCCACTACCTCTCTGAGCAACCTGTTCAGATGTTAGTGTTACCTCATGCTTTTTCTTCATTCGCTCCCTTTATTTATTCCTCCCACCTCATTTTAAACATAACACAGTTGGACATATTCACAGTCAAAGAACAGCAGTCATCTGGGTTTTGTTCAAGGGTTTCGGCCATAAGCTGCTGGGAATGATCTTCAAAGCATCCTGGTTCGGACACACACAAGCCAATTTTGTCACCTATTACTGGGATCAAAAGTGTTTCCATTCTCTACTTACAGGTGGTAACGTTGCCGGTAATTGGAAAGGAGTCCCCTTCATCATACGTAGATCGGACACTGATGAAGTATTGGGTGAGGGAGGACAAAGGTCTCAGGACAGTGGATGTTGCAGTGCCAGGAACCTCAACCTGCAGCGGAGGAGTTGTACGAGTGTTAGGAGAGGAGCATGGGGACCGCTGCAGAGGGCTCAGCAAGGGTGTCAACCACATCCCAAGTGCCCATTGCAGAGTTAAAACACTACCAGCAGATAAGCCCTCCCTGAACCATGCAGCTGAAGGAGAACAGGGCAGTATCTGCCTTCCCAGATGTCTTTTGCTTCCACCAACCCCTTGAGGACTCACCTCCCCAGTGTTGCTCCCCCTGCTAGAAACATAGGCGACACGGTGAGCTTTCACGGCCGGAGACGCAGCCTCCCAGCTGACTCGAACGGACGCGTGGCTGAGCTCGGAGAAGCTCAGGTATCTGGGAGGACTCAAGGCCACTGCAACAACAGTTAGTGACAGCACTCTGAGCTTGCCCAGGCTGCACAATGGCAATGCCATCGGTTGCCTCTTGCTGCTCTTAGATGACTCCAATTTGAACTAAGAGACTCATTCACCACGTGGGAAAATAGACTCTTTATGTCACTAGCATATGTGCCTCTGGGACATCACGAAAGGCTGCCTGGACTTCAGGTGAAGAAATAGCCAGATAATTCCCTTTTTCTCCCCAGACAACAAAGACCTCAGGGAACAGATCTTTCAGGAGTCCTTTTACCACCAGGGGAAAAATCACTCCTTTTTCACAGCTCACCATGAAATTAAAGAGCCCCTTGAGGACCACTATTCGCTTAAGGTCAGGCAGGGAAGAGGC
This sequence comes from Gorsachius goisagi, assembly GCA_018403395.1. Taxonomy (NCBI): domain Eukaryota; kingdom Metazoa; phylum Chordata; class Aves; order Pelecaniformes; family Ardeidae; genus Gorsachius; species Gorsachius goisagi. The sequence goes on from BOSO01002048.1 coordinate 49,544, forward strand.
AGCACGTTCAGAAGCCACATGCGCAATATGGGAAGCACCTCATCTAACACCTCTCTCCTGCCTTAAGCGTTTAATAACAACTCAGTAAGCAGCAGTGGCACTTACGGGTGGTTTCCTGGATGCTGGCTGGATCACTCGCGTCTTCTCCATACATCGCATACACCGCAACAGAGTACTCCGTGCTGGGGGACAGCCCATCCAGCAGGACCTCAGGCTGGGCCACCTTCACCTGTCAACAGAAAGATGCTCTGGGGTACCCTTTGGTTCTGGGGTACCCACTACTCAACAGAGCAAGACCTTACAGAAAGAGAGGTCGAGGGCCTTTTGGTTACACTAAGGGGACTTCTCCACTTTGGGACTTCACCACTTGGGTAGGTGCTCTACAGCGGTCAGTGCTCTGCCTCTCTTCCCAAGAGACACCAAGCACGTTGGAGGTGCACATCCCCTTCTCCTAGCCTGGTCTGCAGAGGCGTAAGGCTCTTAGACAAAAATGCTGCTGCTGTTGTTGTTCTGGGTTGGATCGGGGGCACCTGAGAGACGCAAACCCACTTTGCTCAGGCACTTGGAAAGCTCTTGCAGAAGAGCTGCCTGCTGCCAACAGACCCATAGCCCATGGGCTGCTGCCCCCTGCCGCTAGCACAGCACGGCCACAGCTCTCCTCTTCCAGCCTGCTCCCTGCAGAAATGCACCCAGAGACATCCAGAGGTCTGCACCCAACGGAGCACAGCTTTATAAAAGGCTGGAAACATTTTCATGCTGGTTTTGCGGCCATCCCATAGCTTTAGAGCATTGCACTCTTACAGCGCGTAGGTCAGGTAACTGCAGAAATGTGCTAATATGCCAAAATAAAACTTTAATTGTTGGTCTCTCTTCAAATGTTGTGAATCTTAAAAACCCCCACAATTATGCACTGAAAGCAGAGTATAAGAATTAATTGCTCTGTTTTGAAAACCATCCTGCAATTGCTCCGACTGCTGTGCATTGTGGGGGGGGAATCTGAGTCAAAGCAGCTATGTATGTTCCCTCCACCTTTTTTTTTTTAATTCATATCCTCAGCTGACAGGTACTCCAGATAACTCATTAAAATGCCCACATGACAAAGGGTTCTTAAATGTTTTTAAGGATTTTCCATTCATTGAGCGTTGTTTTATTCTTATGTAGTGTCATAGGTCTGTTTTTAGAGGTCAGCGAAAACTGCCCTAACAAATTTTCAATAAACATTTTAAGATAAAGTAATTTGTGTTCAGCCTCAGGGATATGCATTGATTACACTTGAGGCTGCAGAGGTGTGAGTTCAGTGCCTGGGTTTCCAGAGCCCCATGAGGCTCCCAGTCAGTTCTCTCCCTACACCTTAACTTCCCATGTGAAATCCTCACAGTTATAAATCACTTTAAGATACACCATAAAAAAAAATAATAATCTTCCATGAAAGTTGTTGCTGGCAATAATATTGACACTTTTTTTTTTTAAAAAAAACATGTGATACCAATTCACAAAGATTAGAGCTAGAACTAAACTCAGCCCAGACAGAAAAACCACTATTAATTATCATTATCCTCATGAACTCTACCTCCATCGTGTAGTCCTCTGCTCCATCGGGGGCTGCGGAGCAGAGCACCAGGTACTGCGTGGCGCCCTGGGCTGCCTTCCAGCTCAGCCTGATGCTGTTGTGGCTCAGCTCGGAGACACGCAGGGAGCGAGGGGAAGACAAAGGCACTGAAGGGAAAAACAAGGCAGAAGGACATCTTCAGAGTATGAGGTCTGCGACAGCTCAAACCCCAGAGGAGTCCTGGCTTTGCAGCCTGCAAGCTGGTGGACATCTACCCCATATCTAACACAGTGGAGCAGCCACTTTACAGAGAATGGGTTTAATTCACTTGGAGCCCAAGGATAAAAAAGCAGCAAGGGGTTGCAAGATGTTTCTAGCATAGTGTGTGACTGCCATGTCAATGGTCTCCTCCGCAGAAGGATGTAGGTGGAAAGGGACCTGTGAAGGTCTGTGGTCCAACCTGCTGCTCAAAAAGCAGGTTGCTCAGGGTCTTGTCTGGACAAGTTCTGAACATCTCGACAGATGAGATAGCTGTACACAGACTGAATTCAAGGAAGGAGGAAAAGTACAGTGTCAGGTTCCAGTCTGAGATGGTCACAAAGAAAGAGCTTTGTTCACTGATCATAACCACGCATGGGGATAATTCTCTTTACTCATGACTTACATGTGGAGGTGACACCTCTCAGCCCATCCCCAACGACTGTGTCATAAACAGGGAACACCGACACCAGGTACTCCGTGTGCGAGGTCAAATTGGAAAGCCTCAAGGAGGAGACAGCTCCATCTAAAACCACCTGAAAGCACAAAGGAGGGCTGTCAAGACAGGGAGGTGCTAGCCGCTCTTTAGCAAAGGAATGGCTGAACTGGCCTTCCCTAGCAAGCGTGGCTTCTTTGTGGCACATCTGTGCCCAAAAACATGAAGTCCAGTTGCCCTCTGAATTTTTTGCTGGCTAGCATCTCCCCAAAATAGAGGTAAGAGGCAATAAGCACTCCTGTCCTCTAAGGCTGGGAACTGTGCAAACACCAAGCACAAGACTCTGATCGTGCTCTCACTGAAATCAATGGAAACCCATCAACAATTTGGATTTGCTTTTCAAAGTCATATCCATCACAGATGAGCATCCTTGGGCAGCTCTGTGTACTTGCGTGTCCTCTTCGAGTCAAACCAGATGCTTTAGGGAGGGGATACCACTGCATAAGAGGAAAACTGGCATCGGCGTGGCTTGCAGTATTTCTAGCAAGATGATATTTATCTGATGGCCTCTTCTGTCTTGTCATCCTATCAGCTGATGACATTTACACTCAGTGTGCATTTCATTTTGTCTCTGGCTTTAGATGATGTCCCACCTCTCCCTTCATCTGTCTACTCAAGTCTGCTTAAATTCCCAGCCACCATCTGGAAGGTACTGCAGCCTCAGATGTCCAGAGAAAGGTTTCTCACCTCTTTGGGGCTACCACCCTTAGATGGATAATAGACAATCCTGTATTTCTTTGGTGGTCTCAGAGGAGGACTCCAGGTCAAGTGCATGCTCTTAGAGGTCACAGCTGATATTTTAAGGTCTGTTGGGCTCAGCTGGGGACCCGTGTTCACAGCAATATCTTTCACAGTGCTGCCTAGGAATTAAAAACACAGTTACTTTCTTATACTCAGACTTCTTGTGCCAAATATACTTTCCAGCTCATAAATATGAGTGACATTTTTCAAATCAAGTTACAGTCTCCTTCCCTATAGAGTCCAGAAACTGTTCCAAACTGCTCTGAAGTATTTTCAAACTGGGCATACAGAGAACATAAGTACTCCATAGAGAACAGACTGTGTATTTTGCTGGGTGCTGGGAATGCTTTTTCAACACACAAGTCAGTATTTTTGCATGTATCCAAAGATGACCCAGCTTTCCTCAGTCATGAACATTTGTCAAAATGAACAAGCAGAAGTTATTTCGGTTTATTTTTCGAGCAGCCCATCTTTCTTTAGACCAATCTGCACCTTTGAAAAATGTCTAATTATATCAAACAAGTACAAATTAATAAGGATTAATTAATTTATTTATATGAATCTCCAGAACAATAAAATAAACATGTGCTTGGAAATTAGACTTTCCATTCTCCTTAGGCCAGTCTTAGAGCAGAGAGGGATGGAAATATGTACACGGTATTTCTCCTGAGGGTGTAAGCTAACATCTGGAGTGATTCTTCAATCTCTCGTTCATCATACAAGCTGCTCTCCGGCAAAGGAAAGAAACAGGCTGTTCAGTTTTAACTTGAAAATGTCTTGGAGATCCATCAAAGTAAAGCGTGGAGACAAAAAAAATACATTTAGGTGTTTTATCATCTCCTCTTCCTACCTCCACATTTCCTCCATACGCTCTCTTTACTACATTCTCAAATTAGCTTTTTTGCCTTTTCTGCCTCCTCTTGGTTGGAAGAAACTCCGAAAAGGAGATGGTTACAATGCATTTATCACACCATATGGTAATGGAAGAGGGGAAAGAAGTCTCCTCTTCCCTACAGTGGTAGTTATTGTCATTAGGTCATTATATCCACCAGAGCAGATAACCAAACCAAGAGCATCAGCATGGAAACATCTACAGGTAATGTCTCTCTGTGACTTGTTAAAGACAGCAGGGAGCCTGCAGTGGAGTGAGAGTGGAAGAACTGCATCCAGAGGGTCTTGTAGAAGACAACAGCCACAGGAGAAACTGGCCAACACATTGATACAGCATGGGCCATCATCAGGCAGCAAGAGAGCTGAGCAAGGAGATTAGCACTGGATAAGAGTTAGGTGGTGCTGAAGGGGTGGTGGAGCTCATGGAGGGAAAGGTATGAGAAAGGGTCAGTCCTGATGGCAAGGAAGGTGGGTCGTGAGCAGAAGGAAGCTCAGCCCTCACTGAGGAGGTTTCACTTCACCTGCATTTTCCTTATTGCTCTTCTCTTTGATCCTGGCACAGAGGACCCGGGTGAGCCTGCCAACCAGAGAGCTCAGCAGTGGGAAATCCACCACGTTGTACACCGTGAGCTCCAGCGGCTCCGAGGCCACCTGCTTCAGCTCTGCTTCATCCGCGTTCTTCACCCCTGCAACCAGAGCAGAGAACGAGACTGAGAAAACTCCCCAGAGAGGAGCAGCTTCTGCCTCCTGCTTCTGTGTTGTTTGTTCAGGGGCAGGATCAACACCATTATCCAGGTTGAGCCTCCCAGTCATTCCCGTGGAGTGGTGGTATCTGAGAATGACCTTGGGCTTTCCTGCAGCAGCAGCCTCAGTTCAGCCTGGGCAGGGCTTTCAGCTTTGTGGGCTCAGAAGGTCTTTTGTGGCCTGGAGACAGTCTAGTGCATCCTTGTTCTGTTTTCCTGCCTCCCCATCACTTGCAGACCTTGCTACCAGGAAGGCAGATATTTTTCACCCTAAGAGGCAGTTGGCATAAATGGGGGAACGAGTGGATGAATAAACAAAAATTTCGTATTTATGAGGTGCCAGCACTCCCCACAGACAGTCTGTTGCTCATCAGAACTTCACATTGCAACTCAAGAGTGGCATGGATGAGCAAAAAGCAGACCACTTATTTAGCAGAACTTCACAGAGCACCCTCCATCCCTATCCTTCTGCTCTGCATCCTCATTAACTCTCTACACACAGATGAAGCCCCACAGCATACGCTTTCGTGTCCCAGTGCTAAGACCAAGGTCACCCTGGCATTGCCCAAGCAGTACCATTGCCAGATGGGAATCTCATCTGGTTTCTCAAGTCCAAAACCATTAACAGCTTTGCTAGCCTCCTTCCCCCTTGTTCTTTCAGTGAGAACCAAGGCACTAGTGAGATGAATACTCAGGTCCTGATGTCTAAGGACCAAAGAATGTGATCTTCCTCTAACTAGAGATGAAAGGCAAAGACCCCAGCCAGGAACAGATCTCCAAGAGATTTCAGGTACACAGCTGCTCGTCTGCTGTGCTGCTCCCCCATATAGCTGAGCCTTACCAGCTTCACTCAGTCCGTGAAAGAAATCAGTGTCAGCCACTTGGCTATACAACCCTACGCAATAAAACCTTGCTTGTGTCTTCCCAAGATACATTAGCACTTCAAGTTTTGAAGATTGCAATTTTAGGTGAGTTTTCTATGTACCTTTATTGCCCCTCTATTAGTCTAGCAGACTTGCTCAGTCATCAAGGACAGAGCCGCTCAAGGTCATTTTATGTCTCATTATTGCTGCTGGATAGCAAAGAGCAGCTAATGTCATTATTCAGAGAAATGGAAAGTCGTGAGCTGCAGTAATTATAAAGGAGGTCTCCTGCCCTCCCCAGCACAATATTCTCTTGCCTAATTCCACAGCTGAGAATATTGTTCTCATGGCACAGGTCTCTCAGGATCGCAAAGGTCTTTATGGATGGGAGGTGTGAAATATCTCATGTGAATGAGTTTTTTTCCTAGACAAACAAAATCCCTTTTGAAGACACTGCCTGTGCTGAATAAATGAGTTCATTTTCATCTTAGCCACAACGGAATGAGGCCTTACCCATTACCTTTAATTTTAAAGTGTCAGAATACTCCTATGAAAGTTGAGTGAACATAACCTTCAGTTTGAAGACCAAAAATAGGTTGACTTTGTCCTACAGCTTATCGATGGCTGTGATCTTACCAATGGCATATATCTCTATGCCCAGGTTTTTCAACGTCTGAGCAGCCAGGTTGGCATCGTCCTGGGATTTTCCATCAGTCAGGAGTATTACCATCTTCTCAGCCTCCAGCCGGGTACCAGCGCCTGGTTTCAGATTCTGCTCCAGGACGTGGGTCAGCGCCAGACCTGGGGAGGACCGTAGATGGATGATGTGCTACAGCCTTGCGGACAACCCCCTTGCCTTTACTCTTTTCTCTGCCCCCAGCAGCTTTGGTCCCCATGGAGGTCATCCCATGGAAACAGCTTCCCCAGCTGCAGCCGCACGGATCATTTTGCAGAGACCTGAGAGCTGGAGTTACCTGTAAAAGTGTTGCCGCCCTTGTACCGCAAATTCTTCACGGCCTCCAGCACCTGGTCCCTCGTAGAGTAAGCGCTCAGATCCCACTCTGTGCGGGGATCGCTGCTGTACTGGGACAGCCCTGGGGAAGGCGAGAGCTATCAGCATCATGCAAGCCAAGGTAAGCTGCAGGAGATTTGTTTTGGGGGAGGCAGCATCAGGCTTGCCATGGAAAGATGGCACAACATAACGAATGGGACTGGGGGCAAGAAGATTTGGTTTCTGGCTCCTCTTCTCTGCCATGGTCCTTGCCATGCAGCCAGCAAGGTGATGCTTCAGACCCCACTGGGTACAGCAGTACTTACCCCCGCCCTGGGGCTCTGAAGTATTTGGTAAGGTCTCAGTGTTAATCAGGGTCAAACTAGTTGGCTGCAAGGAGTGGGAAGGATTTACACTGCCCTATTTCACGCACTAACCAACCAGTGCCATCTGCTGGGATTTAGCCTCACGCGGAACTGGAAGCAGCACCAGTTTTAGCTGAACCCGAAGCATGTCCAGGGCAGCATCGCCACCGCATCTGTCTGCGCGGTGCTGTGGAGGCTGAGCACCTCGTCAGAGGTAGGCAGCAAATCCCAAATGTGCCTCAGCATCAGTGCCCGACCTGGTGCTGCCCAGAAGACATCGGTTCTGTTCACTGTGCAGCTATTTCTTACAGCCACTAGAGGCCAGAGCTTGCTACCAGATGGGAAAAGCTGCCAAGAGCAGTAGGCAGAACCCCACCCTAAGGGAATAAAAGCTCCTCAGAGCCCATAAGCATCCAGAACAGAGACCAAGGCCTCTTCAAAAAAAGATTTCCCAAGGTCAGGAAACAGAAATGTGTCCTACCTATTCTTATCTTGTCTTGGGCAATACTGAATGGGGAAATCAAACTGCTCAGAAACTCCTTAATGAGCTTGAAATTGTTGCGCCCGATGCTCCAGGATCCATCCACCAGCAGGACGATATCAGTCATTGCAGATGTGTCACACTGAAACTGGGAACCTGGCGAGGGGGGAAGAAGGTTTAATATTGAGAGAAGCAATTGTAAGGGAGGAAAAACTGCTTCAGTTTTAAGATAAAAAACAAATCTGCGGTGTAAGGCCTCATCTGGATGGTGGATTGGACCATCAGCCAGCCTGATGCATCCCAGCATCATGGGAAAACCACGTGGCTAAGGGTAACTCATCTCAGTACCAAGAAACTGAGTGGTGCGGGGCTGCATTTCTGCAAAGAATGGGTTAAAGCTGTCAGGAAGTGTCTGCCTAAGCCCAGCACTGCTCTCTGCAAGCTGTCAGCTCCATTAAGTCTCAACCCCAGCCCAGTGCTTCCCTTTTATCTAGCCTACGTCTCCAAGAATTGCAGGTGATTGCTTAATTCCATTCCATCACGAGATCCCCTGCGGGCTATAATTATTTCGTGGCTTTATAATAAATCCAATCTCTCCGTAAAAACCTGCTGGCATCACAGATACTCAAGCCCTGCCCTTCTCCCCACCCCAGGCCTGCAGCTTAACAGAGGATAAGACAGGGCATGTTGCTGATCGAACGCATGTTCCCCGAATATTTTTCAGATGGGGGATTTTCTGTCTTTGGTGGAGGGAAATAGATGACCCCATCAAGATTCAGTGGGTTGCAGAGAGGTTACCCTCCTATCTCTTTTCACAGGCATGGAGTCCTCCTGGTCTCAAGGGACCAAATGAGGATGCTCTGGCCTATCTCATTCCCACTGACTTCAACAGTGCTGTGAGCCGCCCACCCTGCCGTAGCCTCAATTGATGAATCTGAAGGATCATCATGGATCCGTTATCTGTGAAACATGAAGAACAAGTCCAGGAGGTGGAGCAGGTTGGGTAACAAACATCGCTGATGCGCTCCTCCCCTTCTGAGGGCTTTGAAATGTCCATGGCTGGGGGGCTCTGTTGAAGAATACAAACTCTTATGTGGCTCTGTCAGAAGCAATTTTTGGCCTAGCTCCAGTTTGCCTTAAAATCTGTGATGTTCTACGGAACTCCGAATTTCTCCCTGACAGTTCCCCAAAGCATGACCTAGCAACTGAAAGCATCAGCAGCAGCACCGTACTCGAGAATCTTTGGTGACAAGAGAGTGGGATGGAAATCTTGTATTCAATGAGCGTTAGGGAAACCAGTAGGGAAGAATGAGCAAGACATGTTTGAAAACCCTCTCACCTCGCCTCACCGAATCCTTTGTGGGTTTTTCTTTTCCTGGAGACTCTCTCTCTGGGGTTGCAGGAGCACGCTGGGATGATTTTGTGGTTGTTGGTGTTGCTTCTGTCACACCGGCCTCCACACTGGGCTGGTTTCTTGTCGTTTCTCCTGAGCCCTTTGGCTGAATCCCCTTCTGCCTTTTCTTTTCAGCTCTGTCCTTTGCTGTGTTCCAAAGAGAAAAACCCTACTGTCCCGAGCTGTGTTATCCCCGTGCAACCTGCTCCACCCGTCGGCTGATTTAAGCCACATTTGACAGAGCTGTAGAGGCTCAGAGAGTATAAAAGTCCTACAAGCTTTATGAAAATAGGTAGCTAGATATAGGAGACCATCTTCATTTGTGCCTTTCTGAGAGGCCTGCACAGGGGGTCATGAGTTAATAACAATGCTGGTAGTGGTTCATATCAAAAGTTTGTCTTTCCCATTATCGCTGATGTTGAAAAATAATTAATGTTTTTAAAATATGTATCAGGGAAAACATACAATGGCACCTGATACCCAGTGTGGTTTCCAGACCTCAGCAGCCTGTGACTCAGAAACATCCCAAGCTAGTGCAAGTCTTTTTGTATAATGGCCAGATGGATCTTCCATCAACACATTGCCTTTTGAACTCATGCAAACCTTGTCACCAGATACATGAGAATCTATGCGGTTATATACAGCCCTCAGCCATACTGGAGGGTTCAGGCCTTCTTTTAGACCATCTGCAGCCAACCTTGGGACACAGACCCTGGGAAATCAAGCACCATTAGTCCCAGTGCTTAGGGAGCACCTTGTTCTCAAAGGATCCCCTCTCAGTTTAAGGATATGACTGTATCTGCTGAATTTAAATACCCACCAGCCCCAGGAACACATGGATGTGCTTTCTTAGATTGGCTGGCATGAGGTGCAAATATTTTTAGGTTGCTTACTGTGTTTTTGTAGTTAAGAACTGCACACAAGGGCTGAGACGGGGCTAGCATATCTCACCAAATGAATGTCCCTGATGAAGTGGGGGTTTCAGGGAGAGGGTGGGAGTGGGTTTAGGGGCAGCTGTGCTTAATGCTCCAACCGTGGTTGCATGGCAGTGGCCATGTCTCAAAAATCAATCCAGCGTGACTCCAGGACGGTCAGTGCACCCACCTGGCTGTGTCAAGACGGTGTTCAGGGGTGGTGGGGTGGCCTCTGCCGCCCCACTGTGCTCAGCTGCCGAGTTCCCCAAAGAGGTGAGATTCTTTCCTGCTGCAGCTCCTGAGTTTCTCCGGTTATTTCTAGTCTGGGATGCGTTTTTGAGTTCCTCTACTGTAGGAAGACAGAGAGCAAGAGAGTCATCTAGACAGGTCTGTAAGTCCTTCATCCCCTGGGTCTTCACCATCCCCCTCTCTAACCTTCCAACCAAAATAGTAACAGGCTCTGTGATTGCCACAGAGGCTACAGGGCATATGCCAAAGGATGAGCTGAGGAGCCACATCTCCAAGAGCCTCGGGAGCCCTCTGAATGGTAAAATGTAGCACTCTACTTACTCACAAATTTCCTCTTGGCAAACAGGGCTTCCTGGGAGCCGTTGAGCACGTAGACCTGCAGTGTGTATTCCTTGGTAGGGCTCAGCCCCCCCACTGTGGCTTTGGGAGTCTTGGTTTTCAGCATGACTTCTTGCTCCGAGTCCCCTGAGGTGGGATGAAGCCACAGTTCAGAGCCTGTTAGAGCTTAAATTTAAGCTGACAGTAGCAAAAACACCACTGAAATGCAGGGAATGTCAGCCTAGGGACCTCAGTCAACTCCTATTTCCTTTTTTAATTTTGTGGATCTCTGAGATTCAGTCTCTTTCCCAATCCAGAGTTGAGAACATTTAAGTTGTTTGTTTGTTTTTTTAAATCCCTGATACATGCCCCAAAAAAGAAAACCAGGTCCCACCCAGCGTTAGTGCAACTCTCATCAACTTCACAAGGCGTTGCTGAGTAAAGAGCGGTCTTCAGAGGGTAAAGGCTGGGCAATTGCTACCAAATACTGCTT
>BOSO01002048.1:60532-78998 GCA_018403395.1 Gorsachius goisagi
GCTCATGCCTAGTGGTGGAGATGGAGCTCCCCAGCCTACGAAGAGGGAAAGCCTCAGGCAGGTGCCGGGAGTGCTGGTGGGGATTCCCTGCATTCCCGGGATGCTCATCCCTGTGCTGAGCTGAGGCCCGGGGAGGAGCAGGGCAGTGAAGGAATGAGAAACCTCCTGCTCCAGCTTGGGAAACAGGTGGGGGCTGAGTTAAAAGCGGGTGGGTGATCACAAGAGCTCTGCCGCCCGCACTCCTGCCGGGCAGCTCCCAATTCTCCGGCTCGCTGGGAGAGCGGCAGTGACTGAAGACCAAATGCCAGCCAAGACTAAGGTTGCCTCCAACCACTGCTCCCTCCCGAGGGATGTCTTGTCCTTCCAACACCACCAGGTTCAGTGTCTGAAGTCAGGGAGTGCTGGAGCTTGGCTGGGGTAGGGAGCTAGGAGGCTGAGCCCCGCATGGGGTCAAGGACTTCCCAGACCCTGTCCCTGAAGGTGGGGGACAGCTGGGAGCTCCCACAGAAGAACCAGACAATGAACCTTTCCTCATCTTTTTTCTCACACATTCCCAAAGAGCAACACTTTGGGAGCCGCTTCGCCCTTAGTTGCTTTGCTGAGTTAGCTTAGAGGCTAAGCCTTCCCCTAGGATGAAGAGAGCTGAATTTCATCTCTTTCTTGTGAATGAGCGATAGAGGGACTGTGCCCGCACTGGCATGGCACTATGGACTGCTTTCACGGTGGCCAGAAAAGCTTCTTGTCCATACTGTATCTACAGCCCAGTGGAAGGCTTTGACCTAGGTAATCAAGACTTGAAACCAGAACAACCAGCAGATAATTCCCTCTGCCTTACCTCCATCACCTTAAGGTCTAAATGATGCTCTTGCTTAAGGCCTGTTGTCTGCCAGCCAAAAGGTGGAGCTCAGTCCCTCACTCATACACAAATCTCTGCTGGGTCTGATGTCCAATGCATTAGCACATACCTGCCATGGGCTTTACTCGAACTTTGTAGCCATTGATGTTCCCTTCAGTCTCTTTCCATTTCATTTGCAGCCTGTCTTCCGAAAGGACAGTGAGTTTCAGCCGGCCTGACCCTGGGGAGGAGGAGATGTGTCCACGCTGTTATGGATGCAATTGCTCCCTTTGCACATGGACACACAAAACACCACATACGCCATCTCCTCTATGGACACGGGAAGAGTTGCTGTGGAGAGGAAACCTTCACCATCCCCTGCAAGTCCTCAGCATCTCCTGACGCTACACAGCAACTCCTGCAGTCCCCCCCGGGCCTCTGCCAGCAAACCTACCATGACTCACGGCAAATCTGCAGCCTCCACCCTATGCAAAGAGGAGTTTCTCATGTACTTGAATGAGACCTCAATATATACTGTTGGAAACAGGGAAAACAGCCTTCCACAGAAGTGAGGGCTTTTCCACACCCCTCACATCTCAGAGGACTCTTATGGGACCTTTCATGCAGGACGTTTTGTTTCAGCAAGCATCTTTAGTGCAAACATCTGAAAGGGGAGGGTGGGAGATAGATAAAGGGGCTCACTGAGGCTCTTTGATAGGCTTGGGGTGCTGAGAAATACAGAAATACCCCAGGTGATGGATCCCATACTTCTGCAGAAAGATAATTTCAGAGGCAGCTCCAAGGACTAGCTGAGTTTAGAAAGAAAAGAAGAAAAAAAAAAAAAAGAAAACCTGATAAAGTGTAAATAACAGTTCCTGGCAGGACCATAACTCATGGGCACCAGCTTGTATCCGTTTGCTGCAGGGAGCAGCAAGCTAAATGACAAATCCTGAGGAAAAAAATAATATCAGACAAGGAGGTAAAAAGAAGAAAGAGCACATTCCCTTATCATCTCCAGATTTCACAGATCTCTTTTAAACCCCAGCTAGATGTCTGAACTCATGTGTCACTCTTTGAATCAATGATTCCTTGGCAAAACATAGCTGCACCATCGTACAGATGTCACCATATGAAACTTTTTCACTTCACTGGGTATAGGATGGCAACTCAGCAGTTATCTCCCCCCCTTCCTGACACGGTACCTACAGCGGCCTTCCAGCAGGCTGCCCTAATTTGCAATGAGTGAGCGCATCCCTTTGCCTGCTCGCTATAAGCATCTGCCCTCAATGCCCACCCTCATTTCCAGTTGTTACCAATCTCTTCCCCTTTACCATTACTCATTAAAAAAACTTTCGGGTGGCCTGGAGTGTCCTGCTCAGTGCTGGCAAACTCCTTAATCCCTAATCTGGTCCTGCACCACGTCCAGACATCTCCTGACATCTTTGCCATGAAGTCACGGCCCAGGGAAGCAGTGAGAGCTGGCAGTGAGGACTTGCTTGTCTCAGCCCAACATCTGTGCCTTAACCTTTCCTCGTGGAGACTTCCTGCGGGCTGCCCAACAAGCAGATGCCTATTTGGGGGAAACAAAGCTCAGATTCACATCTCACCCCAGGCAAATCTGAAGGGGAAGAAAGAAAACATGGGGAAGAGGGGTGAGGGGCAAAGTAAAATCCCAGAATCACGCCTAAGAGAAATGGTAAAAGATCGTGGAACAATGAGGGGAATTCATAGTTAGATTAAACATGGAGCTGTCTTCTTTTGGCCAAGTGCGGTCCAGCTCCTCGGCCATCACTCTAGGAGCCGGGAAGCTAAAAAGGCAAGAATGTCCCCAGACAGATCAGAAAAGGCAGCATCCTCTAAAGCACCATTATGCGCTGGATGCAAATGAACCCCAGCGCCATGAAAGCTCCACTGTTTCCCTGCCCTCTCTTGGATGTGCGCTATTTGATGCTGTAACCTTGATCTCAGGCTGATAGGGAGTTAAGCCCAGACTCAACTGCAGAGGCTGGTCTAGAAGATACTCTGCAGTGCCATCACCTCTCTAGAAATCTTTGTGCTGACCACTTTCACAGGAGGTTCAAATGTAATATAAAGGTGGATCTTCAACATCAGAAAGGCTATGGTGAGGTGCTGTAGGCATTTTCTGGTCATTTGTGGTTCTATGGGAGCCCTGTACATTACAGGAGAAATGCACCTCGTGCTCTCTTATCCAGATGTTGTACCACATCTCACCATATACGTCCAAAGCAATACTTTCAGCGTGCAGAACAGATGCAGTGACCAACAGAAGCAACACCACTTTTTCTTCCTATTTCTCAAGCTCCATTTGCAGATCACGTAAGCACCCTTCATTCCCTGTATAGGCTGAAATGCCTTCCCAGTGCGAGGGAGCAGCATGCTGAACTGCTGCCAGTGATGAGGACAGGCTTTGCAGGGTGGTGAGGGAGGGAGGTACTCGCCCCAAATGGGTCCCCTGAGCTCCTGGTGCTCTTTGTGTCTGGGAACAGGCTGTTGGGAGTTTCACCAACAGACACCAGAGCACAGCCCCCCCCTGAAATCCTGCACGTGATTGGGAATGTCCCTTGCGTGCAGTGCTGCTGCCCACAAGAAGGGCTCAGGCTGGGCAAGTTAAACCAGGTGATGGCCAACCCATAAGGAATTGCCCAGAGGAAGGGCAGGAGGGCTCCTTACCTTGGCCCACTCGTCCCCAGACGTGGCTCGCCACAGGCAGGCAGGCAAAAAAGAAACAAGTGCGAATCAGCATGGTGACCAGGACCTGCAAGAAGGCAGACATCAGGAGGAGGAATTAAAATGGCACCATGACAATACCCATTTTTTTTGCAGTCCTCAGTCAAGGGACCACAAGCTAAGACCCACAGCCCTATACATCACTGGAAGAGTGGGTGGAGAAGGACATACTGCAACTCCTATATATTATTTGACATTCTTGGTCTCTCCATTACAGCTGTTCAATGCCTTGGACCATTACTAGATGGAGTTTATACACCTGGTGGGGAGTAGGCTTTGAGCTGGTGCTCCTCTCAGCCCACCTGGTCCTAGAGATGGGCTCTGCCCTCTTGGTAGGACGATCTCCACAGCAGTACAACACACGTTGGGTTCTGCTCCGCTCACCAAAATAAGCAACATGGGCCAAATCACTGGGCAGACATAGATTCCAGACCAACTTCTGTTTTAAATAATACAGAAGTGATTCTTTCCAGTTATCATGATCAAAATCAGCACAGGTATGCAAACGCCCAGCATCTTTCTCATGTCCCTGCGACACACACGCTGATCAGAAGGGGAAAAGCATTGAGGGGAGCACTCTTTGGCAGGCAAGCTCCTCGCACCGCGGATTTAATGACCCTGCAGCTGCTGTGATAAAGCAATTCTGCAGCAGGAGGGGTACCACAGACCTAGCTGAGTTGATATGTCAACAGTTTAGAAACAAAGGGTTTATTTCTTATTTCGCCGTGGAGTTCCCAAGAAGTTACATTCAGGACTTGTTGGGAGAGACTTGTTTTAACTTGTTCACCTGAACAAGACTGGAACCAGATGCAGTTACAGCCTTGATCCTGGCAGAGGATTGGTTTGACTCAGAAGCAACCTCTGCGGCGTTGACGAAGCTGGCTGGCTAAGGACCGCCAGCCTACAGCCCATGGACCTTGAGCACCTTCAGTTATCTTTGCTGGCCTGCATTTCAGTTTTATTCCATGTGGGTCAGAAATGTCAGGTCAGCATAAACCCATCCCGATGGGAACAGTGCCTCCCCCTCCTCTCAGCCTCAATATACCGAGTTTCGACCATATGCTGTTGGCCTTTTGCAACGCATCGTTGGCATCTGTCATTTTTGTGCTAAGCATTTCAGCCTTATTGCTTTTGGCAGAACCAGACCATACACAAGTTTCCTCCACCACCGTCTGCAGTGACATTTCGCTTCTGTTCATTTTGATGGACAGGTATTTAAAGGCTCCTGGCAAATGCCTATTTCCCCTCAAATACTTCAGCTTTTCAGAGATCTCAAGGAAAAATAAATATGCACATGATTGACCCAGCCATGATTTCCTGGGGTTTAACTCAGTTCTAAATTGCTGTAAGAATGAATGGAAAAATATGCAAGTTATAACAGGGAGATGTTAACCACCCTACTCAGTCGGTGATTTTTTTTTTTTTGACTGAAGATCAGGTTATATGGAACAACTGCAGTGTAACTGAAGCCCTTAGCCCTGGGAAACACTTGCTTTTTTTTTTCCAGCTAATAAAATGAAGTCATTGCTTATGAAAAACAGCAAACATTTTAAAGGTGGGTTTCAGGAATCAGACTGTCACCTCAAGAGAAGCAAAGCCTGCCCTGGCTGCAGAGGTATGTGTACCAAACAACAGCAAAGAAGCCTTCATTTCTGAAAAATTCCCTGGATCAAAAGTTCATTTGTGCCATTTTGCAATGCCACCAAACTGCTCTTGAGTTCCTTGCAAATTCCCTGTTGCCCTGCCAGCAAACGGGGTGCCAAACTCCAACAAAAGCACTGGATTGTGTATGATCTTTTCACGTTAACCAGGATTATATGGGATCCAAAGCCCAGCCTGTGCTGAACCAGGCTTAACTGCACGGTCTGACTCAGCCTGGAGCTTCCACCCTGATGTGTCAGTAAGGATGAGTTCCACATTAACCCAGGGTGGATCCACTGAGTCCCCAGGTGTGGAGCTTTACTGAGACTAAAGCAAGGACCAGGGACTCCATCTCTTCCTCCTAGCACCAAGGCAAACCCATGGCTATTTTGCCCCTTGGCCAACGTTCATTTTCCTACCCTTAAAGCTGGAATAACAAACTCACCTGCCTGAAATGGTGGAAAACGGGCAGCTGGAGGAGCTCCCTCTCCGCAGGTTACCTGCTGCACCCCAAGACCCCGCTGGGTCTCTGTGGTCCCTTCCCATCCATTCCTGCCCTTGCTGGGGCAACCATCCAGCCAGGCTGAGCTGTGGACCCTGGCGCCGAGGGGACACGGCCGGTGCCTTGCTCCCGTTACTTGCCCAGGGAAGGAATCTGGCGACAGCAACACATGGAGCATGTGGCATTTCCAGGGCTGAAAAATGGGTGTGGGGCACCCCCCCACACACTTCCCGCTTGCCCCAGCTGTGTGCTCAGAGGGGATTTGGCGGTTAGGGCAGTCTGAGATCCCCTTATTTGTACAGGGAATTTTTAAAGTAGTTGCTTTGATGAAAGAAAATATTATTTCTATGTAAAAAAATCCCTGCCACGTGTTTAAATCAGCAGAACTAAAAGCAGGAATCTGGGGGCACTGTGAATTATTATTATTATTATTATTATTTTCTACCCTCCACAGCTGCAGTTTGGGGACACTTCCATCATTCCTCATCCCAGAGGGCATCACCACCTCTGCCCAGCAGCTCTGGCAGAAGCAGCATCACCTCATGGCCCGCTCCCCACCGACACATGAGCAGCCCCGGGGACAGCCCCAGCCCTGCAGGAGCCTGTCCTGCACTCCCTGAGAGCTTTGCTAGTTACAGGACCTAAAACAGACCTAAAAAAACCCCCACATTCATCAACCTTTTGCTGTTTTCTCATGGAAATCTCCTGTATTTCAGTTCCACTGTTAAGCAAAAAATTCTCACTTATCCCGGCACCAGTCTCAAAAAAGTAAGGCGCAAGTTTTACTTCTAGGCTGAGCTTTTGCAGCTCCCCACAGCCTGGGCAGGCTTAGCAACATCGGCTTGACGCAGACCTACGCTACACCCTCCAGGTGGGAAAACCCACCCAGACAACTGCTATTGCCACCGAACCCTTCCAAGTACCGTCCTCCCGGGCAGCAGCGTCCAGCAGGTTTTACCCTGTTAACCACAAAATAGAAAGCAAAACCCCAAACCAACAAAGAAAGCTCATTTCTCGCAGCCACCGCTCCAAAGGAATTGCTAAAGCAGTCCTGGCAAAGCTTAGACATGACCTGCAGCAAACACGAGTTGGTAAGAGGGTGAGACCTGGCACCCTGTGCAGCACCCGCAGCGCTGCTCTGAGCTGAGCAGCACCAGCTCCAAGTTGCCCAAAGAGCCAAAACCCTGCAGAAGTCCCCTGCTCCGCCGAATACCCACGCCTGCCCCAAAACACCACAGCCCCTCCTCGGCAACCCTGCGAACTGAGCCCCGAAGGCGAACGAGCCACAGACCTCTGTGGAGCAGCGCGGCTTTCCCTGGAGTCGGGCGGGAGGTGCGATGAATCCGGCTACATTCTTAAATTGTGGGAGAAGCAGCCCTGGTGCCTGGTCTGCTCCTCGGCGTGATTAGAGATTTCAATTCCCAGACGTCAGGAGGGATAAGGAAGGGGAGGGAGAGCAGGGGGAGAGGGACAGCGATTCCCCCACCTCCCTCTCAGCACGCAGCGGAGAGCGCTGCTCGGCCCCGACGTGCAGCTAAATAAAGCGCTCACCAAAAGCAAGACTGCTTCTATGGAAAACAATAGGCAGCCTTTAGCATTTTCACTAACTGAATACTAAATATACATTTAGGAAGCTGCATGCCGAGTTCCTCGAGCACGGCAACAAGTCGGGGCTCCCGCCCACTGTCAGGCTCCCAGAGATGAAGTCATTCCCATCCCATTCACATCCCATTAAATATTTTTGAGAGCCCCGGCGTTTGCACCGGAGGCAAATCGCATTGCATTTGTTTAAGGAAATCAAGCACATCTGTACGTTTTGCAAGGCCAGAGGCTGAATCATGAACTGGAGCTCGGTGGTGCTGCAGAATTCCCAGCTGTGGGATGCAGCCCTGACCTCCACCAGCATATGGTCCCCAGCCCCAGGAGCGCCTCGGACAGCCGCCCAGCTCCACACCAAAACCTTTTTCGGAAAGATTTGGTCCTCTTTGCCAGGAATGGAACAACTGACAGTGGCATTTCTCCTTCCAAAGAGAGGCCAGATTTTCAGCTGCATCCCTGGGGACTGTCAGCACCAGTCTCCCATTGCAACAGAGCGAGCGGCAAGAAACTTGCAGGTGCCGTTCTATGGGAAATGCAGGCACCTTTGAAAGCATCAACTTGGGGAAAAACCAAAATCATAGTTTTTAAATATTTGGGCACGCTAAAGAAACATTTGGTAGTTCGTTGCTGTTCTGCTTTATAAACTAGGAAGTATTTAAAAGCAGCACAAAATACAGGCCAAAGCATAACACTAAAAGGAATCCCTTAAATCTTGTTAAGACAAACCATGGAGCATCTGGTAGCCCGTGGAGAGAGTGGTCAGTGCCCTACACATAAATACCACAAATTTCTTCTTCTGTAATTCCTACTGGATTTTCAGGAGTTGCGCAGATCTGCTGCAGTTCACTTTAAAAGTAGGAGGAGGTGGGAAAGGAAAGAGCACAGATCTCCTGCACTTCACTTCCAGGGAATTCAGATCTAGAGCTAAAACTTGTGCTCGGTTTATGTCAGAAAAAGCTGGAGCTGCTTTCTGTGCTTACATTCAGGTTGTTGCTTTCCACCCTACCTTTCCCATAGTGCCCACAAAATGCTGTGGTCACCTGGCTTTGACTTTAGCCCAACACTGGATCAAACCTTGGGGCCACCACAGACACCCAAGCCCTCCCTGAACAGCGACACGAAGCAGAATTTAAAAAAGCGAAAAGGCAGATGGAGGCCGCTTCGCTTGTGCACTGCATGGCTCGAAATAACAGCGGTGAACGTATCGACAAATGGCTGAAAAGGTTGTCTGGTTTCACTTAGGGGTTGGAAGGACCCCAGTGGATTATCAAGGCAAACATCTTGCTTGGACCATGTTCCAGGAACGCTGCGCTCCAAGCAGTCCCGTTACCTCTGCGCCGGTGCTGGGGGAGCACAGAGCCCTTGATACCAAGGGAAAAAAAGGCAGCCAGCAGTAAGGCAATACCCAACACCCAGCCGACAGCAGATTTTGCAAGAAAGTCAGCTCCCATTTTAACACACATCAAAATGACTATTTTCTTTTTTTTGGTTTCTGGGTTTTTTAGGTTTGGGGGTTTTGGGGTTTTTTTGTTTTATGGTGTTTTGGTTTTTTTTTAAAGACTTGGTTGGTGGCCAAAATTGCTGCACTGAGGGACCTGCCCTAAGCAGGAGTGCTGGAAATCATCCTGCTGTATGCACAGCATCATGGGCTGATCGCAAGCAGGATGCTCCATGAACTGGAAAGCAAGAAACCTCCCCAGTTTTTCATTATTACCTGTCATTTGACGTTTTGTTCACTTTCAGGGTAGTCTGTACAGGAATATTCTGCACTGCCTGCAAATGCAGCCATCCTGGGAGCAGCAGGGCCCGGGGGGGGGGGGGGGCGGGGCTGGGTTTTGGTGGCTTTCACTCATTTCTGCTCCCTCCCAGAGTGAAACTCGGGCTATGACACATTTTCTTTTGGGCAGACACTGTTCAGGGTCTCCTTTCCCCCGCCACCTCCCATCACAAGGTTGGTAGCAGCCTGTGATGTTTGGGACCTCTGCCTGGCTCCATGCAGAGGCGAAGCCAGTTAATGAATTTAAGCATTACTGGGGGGGAGGGGGGGGCACAAAAAGCACAACCATGGAAGGCTCACATTTTCCAGAAACAGCTGGGAAGAGCAGCCAGTCCTGGCTGTGAGCGTGGCTAAGCCAAGAGAGTAGCAGGAGCCTTAGACTTTCTTTACAAGCAAGCACACATCGCTGTATTCATTGCCTTATTGTCTTGACAGAGTCGATGGCACGGCTTATCGGGACATCTGGAAAGCACATTGCCTTCTCGGTAGGCTGCCCAGACAGCTCAGGGGAGCTCAGACGTACTCACTTGCTCGGTATCGGGCTTCTTGCTGCTTACCAGCTCGTGCCACCCGCCTGGCAGCTTGGCTGGGTGAATGGCTTGTTCTAAGGCTTGGTGTCACGACGTGCTGGACTCTCCCGCTGGCATTAACAAGGAGCTGCAAGAGCTTAGACCCTCCCAAGATCAGGTAGAGCCAAATATTTCGACGACATCAAAATCAGAGACTTGTCCGTTGGCATGTATTTATTTGAAAACATATTAAAACGCCTGGCTAACATTTCACGGTGCGTGGTCAAGCTTGGTCCCTCCCCACAGTCCATCCTTCCTTAGTGGAGCCTTTCCAAACAGCGGTGGGATGAGACCCCTTTGCTCATTCAATGGCTTCCATCACCTCCATCACAAGAGTTCGTGGCCCTGTCATGATGAGGCTGCTGATGGTCTGATAGTCCAGATGCAAAACGTACATACCATTCACTGAGAAAACAAACTGGCACACCTGCAAGGAGAGGAAGGGCAGGTCACCTTCAGCCGACGCCTTCGTGGCGACTTCTGCCCCTGAACGGGCACAGAATCCCACAAAATTCTGCAAACCCTGAAGCATTACCACTCCATAAGCTACGCAAATAATCACTGCGCTACCATCAGTACATCATAAAAAAGGGACCAAAGGGATTTGGACTGCGAGCTAACGGAGGAAAAAAAAAAAAAATAAAAGACTCACTTATGAGCAGTGGTTCATTTCACAGATGGAAATGAGGCACAATATTAACATCCAGCAATTTGGTGGCAAATGAGATTAGGAAAGGAGAAATTAACTGGGCTCTTGAGTAAATGAAACAAATTCATCCAACCCCTTCCAATCCTGCCTGAAGCAAACAAGGAGTCTCACTTTGCTTCTGAAGAATCCCATTATTTCAAATATCCATGTGACTTTAGGCTTATATCAGCTTGTAGAAATTACTCCCCTGCTGCTGGGGGTTTTAGAGGGAATGGTGAAGCTCAACATTTCTTTCATTCATGCCAAAACTCTGCACACAAACCCCACACATGCCTGGTCTAAAATGAGTTCCAGGACCTCAGTTCATCTCACCTGAGCTGGAAATACTGCAAGTAACCCGATGAATCAAATCAAGGCGTCAGTCTAAGGTTATTAAGCTTTCACGTGTATAGAAAACAGTTCCGCCCAGAACAGTTAATGGCAGAGAAACATTCCGCGTTACATCCCAGAAGCTGCAAGAGCAGGCGACCCAGGTTAAAGTTCTGCTCCTTCCCTGCTTCACTGGGGTTATATACAGTTACTGGAGCCAAACTGGGGGATTCCCTGCTTTATGTAGCAGCTCAAAGAGTTTCGGCAGCTCCACAGCCTGCCACGGGACCAGCTTAGTTTTGTCAGAGGGTTTTTTTTTCAGTTTTAGCTGCCCACAGCCCCTGTGCTCCCTGGCAAAAGGCAAACCCGCCGCCGTGCAGGCACGCACAGTGGGCTTTGCCGGCAGAGAGCATCCTTCCCTGCACCTCTCGTGGGGCTGCCGGAGCTCCACGTGCCAACATGATGGGTCTGATCTCTGCTGCAGGAGGTGGGATCATCGCGGAGGATGTGTTCAGCCCAAAAAGCTCATACAGGGCAGAAGTCCTGCCTCCTATCGTCACCACGAGGGAGAAGTACCTTCATCCCTGCAGCAGCAGCGGGTCCTCCCGGGTCCACTGCCTGGATGTGGCAAGGTCTTCCTCCTCGAACCACAAACCCCCAGCCCACCGCATCCCCCACAATCTGCAAGCAGAACAAAAGGGGTTTAAAAACCAAGGAATGGGCTGGATAGAGGAGATGCTACAGTTCCTAGTGAGATGGAGAGCTCTGCTCACGATCCGAATCTTTCACGGGGGGGGGGGGGAGGAGAGAGAAAACACTCTGTGCCCCAAGCGAGGTGCAGAACCACGGATTAATTGCTCTCTGCAAAGCTGCTTTCTGATTAACATTCCCTGCCAGCAAGTGCAGAAGAGTGAAGCACAGGCAGCACGAGGCTGAAGTGCAAGGCATGCACCAAGAGCCCGCTGAGAACATTTCCAGAGCACGCACACGGTGCCTGCTCCTTGGCACGGGGGAGCGTTTCCAGGCTGGAAGCAGCCACTCTTCATTTTTCCCGCTCTGATCTCAGTCTGTCAGAGCAGTTTGCTGTAAGACTGTGGCCATCTGACGCGACTAAAAGAGAAAAGGAATTTCCAAAGGACTTTGCACATTATCCATATAAATAAATACCAGCAACTGCAGAGCTAAGCAGAAGGAAATGAGCCATGAAAGGCCCAGGCTGGTGGAGTTGAAGGGCAGGGCAAGAGCATTCAGGAGGAGAATGAACGGCATGTCCTCATACACGCCACTCTAATCACAAGCTTTATTTTTCTTGCTCCTTCCCACCAATTTCTACAGGCACAGTTAATTTGGGAACCTGATCCACAGCTCCCCTGTAACCCCCACTTGTGCCAAACCAGTATGGCAAGACAGCCCTCACGCTTCCTAAACTGGTCGCTGTGATTCCCCTTTTCAAAGGTGGGTAGAAAAGGGCTGAGGGGTTTTATACAAAAATAAACACGCACGATAGGATCCGCAGGGCAGGAACTGTCTTGCAACATTCACACCCAGCACCCACCAGCCCTGCCTTGACCGGTCCTACAGCTTTAGAAATAACTAGAAAAGCAAAAGCCCCAAACTCAGGCTGGCTGCAGCATCCCGGAGATTTTGCGTTGTGTTTATTTTGTCCATGAAAAAAGCCCATCATAAGAAAGGCAAGAGCGGCCCTCGGATGCTCCCCGTTCAGCGCTGCTCCACCAGATGCTGATGGATCATCTCAGCATATCTGATCTGCCACAGGAACCCAAAAGGTGCATAAAGCCACGTGTAAAGGTAATTTCTGTGTGACAGAGGACGAGTGCCAAAGGCACAACCATCACAAGACTTGATTGATCCTATAGTTTGTATGGAGCTGGATGAAACATAAATGGGAGGTTTTCTGTCCAGGAAACATTCTCATTCCTGATCTACCCCTTTAATATACATTAAACTAAAGCAGAGGCTGCGCACGTTGTCACCCACGAGGATACCTGCAGACATTGACCCACTGGGACTCACCAAGAAAGCTGTGACGATGCGACGTGCAAAAAAAGTTTCAACATACAGAGGTCAGACCAGCAGATGTAAGGCTACCAAAGAGCAGCCAGAGCGCTCGGCACTGCCGGGACAGCAACACCACGCGCGGCGGTCACTTACAGTTAGCGTTTTCTTGACGTAGGGGGCCCCGGGGGACAGGAGCTCTTCATTGGTGATGGGTCTCTTTAACACTAGAGCAGGAGGTGACAGATCCTATCAGAATCAAGGGTTTCATACAGCCAAGTGCAGAACGCGGCAGCCTGGGGGTTACCATGGGCTGGAAAGCCGATGTTAGAGCCAGCCACTGTTACTGCAGACGGAGAGCTTCGCGGGCAGCTCCGTGTTTTTCAAAACACTTGCACAACTTTTCGAATCAAGACTCGGAGGTGAGACTGACTCTCTTTAGTTTTTTAAACTAAAACAGGGTAGATTTACACCGGATATAAGGAAGAAATTCTTTATAATAAGGGTGGTGAGACACTGGAACAAGTTGCCCAGCAAAGCTGTGGTTGCCCCATCATTGGAAGTGTTCAAGGCCGGGTTGGAGCGGGCCCTGCTCATTGCGGGGGGGTTAGACTAGACGACCTCTAAAGGTCCCTTCCAACCCAAAACATTCTATGATTCTGTGTCTCGCTTGCACATCACCAAGCTGACAGTGGATGGGTTTGGACCTGAGGCTTGAGCTAGCCCACGCCCTGAAGGAATAGGTGTCTCCTGTGCAATGACAGGGCCATGCAGAAGCCCAGACCTGATTTGGGGTTGCACTCAGCCACAGGAGGGAACACCAGCGTAGGAGTTGTGCTGAAGTAGGGGTTGGAGTTTCCAGCGAGGGAAGTGATGCTGCTCCTTCGAACCGCTGAGACAATTTTGATCTCCTTGTTGGTCTGGACTGAAAGAGGCAGAAATAACAGTTATCCAAGGAAGGAACAGACTAGTTTAAAATAAGAAACTTCCCCCAGCAGCCTGACCCACATCCAAAAGGTAAGCATGCACTGAAGATGACATTTGAGCTTAGAGAGAATAAAACAAGCTTCAAAGAAAGATCAAGAGCTGAACTGATGGTAAGTTGAGTTATTTTCCTGGGATGGGGAGGTGTGATAGCGACTGCCACTGCACCAGGACATCCACCACAAACCAGAGGGATGGGTGGCCACTTCACGGGATGCCTGGAGGAACATGCAACGCTCTGGGGGAGCAACACCCCCAGCTCTGGGATACCCTGGTCATGTAATCCTTGCTTTCATACCCCTCCACAAACACATCCGCAGTTACCAGAGAGAAAGCTGGTGTTGCCTGGGTCCGGGTTGAGCTTGCGAAGACAGAAGGGGCTGTCTGGGCTCTCGGAGAGGGCACGAGAAGAGTTCTCGTTGAGCAACTCCGTGAGACGACGCCTCCGTCGAAAGTTGATCCAGAATTGGTAGAGGATGTCACTGTCAAAGAAGTGATGCCTATTGGAGACTAGGATAGAACAGGGGAGGAGGGAGAGGATGAAGGATTCTGAAAAATATATAGCAAATATACTGAGGGACCCAGTTTAATTGCTTTTAATGCTTCTATGATCTACTGTGGTTTTTCTGACTGTTTGAGAATGCCACCTGCAGGGAAGGAGGAACAGCAGGGCCACCTCCCCAAAAGATGCCATTTCCCAGGGGTGCACCACCGAGCCACAGCCCTCCACCTGCCCCAGTCCCAGAACACTCAGAGGACTCCCTGCCTTCCAAATTGAGAGTTTAATTCCTGCAGATGGTTATGATCTCCAGCCAAGCGGAGCTGAACATTACATCCTCCCAACCCAGCCCTCCAAACCCAGGGGCTGATCCCAGTCCTGCAGCCGGGGCCTTTGAAGAGCTGAAGAGCAATAGCTCAGATTTCAACTCAAAGCCTTTGCGGGTGGTGGAAGATTGCTCCAATTTCAAAGGTCACCAGCTCCAAACATAGAACTAAAAGGCCCCATTGCCATCTCCAAGTGGGCACTTGACCAGCACTTGTTGCATGACATGAATGGGGGGTTGTTCCTAGCACAGCCCTGGCAGCTACGCTCATCTCTTGCTTTCCATCCCGGCTCCAGCCGGACCCTCACTCACCATGCTGAATGATCCCATGCTCCAGCAGCACCCGTCCCAGCTCCACCGCTTCCTTTCGGTTCTCCACCTCTCCCTCCTGAACGAGCCAGTCAATCATCTCGCAGCCCAGGAAAGTCCGCTGGTACTTCACCGAGTTCTCCTCTCTCACCTTCAGAATTGACTCTTCCACGCTCACCAGCCTGGCACAGAGGTGGGACAAGGCTCCTGCCATCCTGCACAGCCCTGCCGTCCCACACGGGAGCTGCAGCCAGCTGAAGCCAGGCCAAGAGAAACGGGCGAAGCATTTCAGCTAAAACATTGCTGCCTGAGAGCAGCAGGAAGGGAGGGAGAAATGCAGAGCTGCAGCCAGGCAGCTCTGTAAATCTTCATCTCAGGGGAATCAGTTCAGCTGCAACCTCAGCGAAAGACCGCAAGGGAAAGCCAAGCTAGCAACTGAAGGCACAGCACAAACGGCAGATAGTCCAAACTGATGGAGAAGGTGCGTTTCAGCAAACAGCATTCAGTTTGCAGCCTATGCGAGAGCTACATCCAGTGCCTCCACGAGAGGGTGCAGCGGGCTCAGCCATGAGATGCGCTGGATGCTCTCTGGGGTTCCACGGCCACCGCTGCGGAGCGAAGGCAAAGTCTGCCAGAGGGTCACAGAGGCAGCCGAAATCACTGCCCGCCTGGCCAAAGGACTTCTCCCTCAGTGCCAGTTTGTGAATCTGATGGCCAGGGTTGGAGGATGGAGAAGAAGTGAAGAGGCTGTTAAAGGAAACGGGTCCGGAGGGTGGTCTGTGGTTGAGCCCAGTCTAACAAAATGCCTCGTGAGGTGCCTGGGGAGAGGGCTTGGGTTTAGGACCAGAAACAGTCAACATGAAGAACATCAAACACTTGGAGATGGAGGGAATTTTCTTTACTCTCTGAGAATTAGTTCTTTCATTACAAATTTTGCAAATAGGATAAGCGAGGATCCAGGCCCACAAGGGCCCTGAAGATCCTATACCCTGGTTCTGGTGGGACATAAGTCCTAGCAGTGCTGGTGGAAGCAGCTCACCCAGGGATGCTGGGAACGGCCACTGGACTTGCCCATCCCCGGAGCACTCAAACTGCAGGCTGGACCCTAGCGCTTCCCTGTACCACATCCCAGAACCTGCACATGGCTTGGAGCCCTTGAAAGCATCCAGGAATTCAGAGTACAGCTCCTGTCCCAGCCCCAAAGAGGCTGGTTGTCCCGCAGCTGCCACAGGGCTTGGGAAACAGCATTTCCCAACGCTACAGCACAGGGTGCAGAGAAGGAAGGAGAAAAGCCAGAGGCAGCAGTGGCTGGAGAGCATCCGCAGCCAGGGCAGCCAGCAGACCGTGCTCCCAGCGCCCCTCGCCGAGAGTTATTTTGCAGGGGAAGGACTCACGTACTTCTCGTAAAGGCTCTGCCCTCTCATGAACACCTTCACGTCCTTACTGAGAGGGAAGGTCCCGTCATCCTTGCGGAAGCGGTACAGCAGCTTGGCATCCTTGTAGTCCGAGTGCTCGTCGCAGACTGAAAGGAGTTCAGAGCAAGGACGTCAGCACTGCAGGTGTCTGTCAGTCCCTAAGACAGAGCTGCACAGCAGCTCAGACTCAGCAAGGTGTTACCCCCTCAGGTTAAAAGCTCTGGGGGCTGTGTGCAATGTCCTCCTCCAAGCCCCTCATACCAGGCAACAACCAGCATGGGAGCCTTTGGTCCCCAAATTAGGTGCTCACAAATGTCTGCAGCCCATGCTGGTGGTGGGGTGTCAGTCCCACCCAACAGACCCCAGGAAAGCTTGAGTTTGAGCCTACATTTTGATCTAGACACTAAAACATTCATTAGAACAAACTGAGAAGTTGGGGGCGGGGGGGGGGGGGGTGTTGGTTTTCTGGGGGTTTGTTTTGGTTTGGTTTTTGTTGGGTTTTTTTTTTGTTATTTAGAAGTTGATGGTTTTGTTTAGACTAAAAGAAAACAAACAGAATTGTCTCAACCAGATTTTTTTAGAAAGTTACTGCCACATGTAAGCAGACTTGGAGGACACACTGCATCCGAAACCCCATAAAATCACCGCTGTCCCTGTCAAAAATACTCGTAAGCTAAAATGTATCATGGCATCCATTTTCCTACACCATATTGTGCCAGCCCTGCCCAATTCATTTGCATGGCAAACTGATTGTGAGAGAGAAATTTTTCATCAAAGCTGGGTGCATGCACCTGGAATAATCGAATCTACATGAAAAGCCGCGGTTTAATCTTGGGGATGAGCACATAATCTGCAAATGCACGGCTGTGAAGTGCACGCAACATTTAGCAGGTAAATATTTGGGGTACAGTTTTGAGGTAAACTCACCTGCAACAGATTCCTACACTACAAGTCAAAATAAAAAAACCAAAACAAAACAAAAAAAACACCAAAAAACCCAGCCCCAAAATCACAATCCAGCTCTTCAATCAGTCAGCCTGCCTCTTCTTCAGGTCCACCCATCTGAAGCAAGGAGAAACTTCAGTGGAAAAAAAAACAAAAGAAAGGAAAAAACCAAACAGAGTGAAGAATGTGCCCAGAAAACAAAGAAAATTATCCAAAGGGGAAAAAAAAAAAAACCACCACAAAGATTTCCTTGTTAAGTAACGTGATCCACTAGAGTGGAATTCAAAAGACGCAAGATGTTTCTCGTGAAAAATTTTAACACTTGTGCATTCTTCTGAGCAAACTGGCAAAACCTCCTTTCCTTTTCGATCAGCAGCTCAATGCTAAAAACTGTCCCATTACCCGGAATCCATCATTGCTGCCGAGCAGTTGTGCCGGTGGGAAATTGGGACGCCAAAGCCCACGACTCATCATGCAAGAAGGCAGGTCAAGAAGGTGGGTTTAGAAGGTGGAAGTTTGCATCTTAACAACTCCAGGTGTCATCGCAAACAGGAGCTGGACGTAAAACCTCACAGGACTGCGCCCATAGAAAACCCAAAGCATTTTTGCCATTTGAAGACCAATTTTGACGTGTTTCCAGCACGGAACAGTGCAAACCACATCAGACCGTAAAGAGGCAGCTCAATGATCTTCATGAGATAATTATCGTTTTCCGGATCCCACCGGCGAAGAGGGCAGAGGGTTTGGACAGCCAACTGCAAAGCACTTAGCGCAGCGCTGCGGTTAGCAGGCAGCCCCGTTGCCATAGGGCTAATGAAAATTAGCGGTCATAAGGCAAGTTGGAAAGTCAACTTCTGTGTCCTGCCAGGAATTATCGCAGAAGCGGGAGGGACGCGCCTGTGATAAGCAATCAAAACAGCTCTAGTACCCGGTGCTGCACAGGTTTAATTAACTAATGGATTTATTTGAAACTGTCGGCTGGAGAGATGGAAAAATAATCAGTTTTAAGTGTTAATGGTTACTGAGAACTCACTGCTTCGGCTTTACCCTTCTGTGATAAAGCACAGCAGCGGTTTATTTTTATTCAAGGCAGCTTAATGTAAAGGGCATTAACCTCAGCAATAGCAGATGGCAAGAGAGCGTGTTTGCATTGCAGTTGTCCAAGGCAGCTCTTTCTGGACCCTAGAGAAGAGGGGGGTGGGGGGGAAGAGAGGGCTGGATTTGGCGTTGGTTGTCATCTGCTTCCATCTCACAGAATGGCAAGGGTTGGAAGGGACCTCAGGA